>JAVJIF010008091.1:0-167040 GCA_038442645.1 Agave tequilana
GTTGTTGTCGATCCCAACATTTAATACTCCTAGAGTATAATTAAGTTATACCCACCTATAAGAATGCATGTCACAAAATGAAATTAAATGATCCATTTTGTTTATCTTCATCTACATACTTTAAATATTCTATACATAAAAAATTATGAAGTTTTAATATCATTTACCTATATTTCCAGTGATGGCAAAATGAACGATTTTCTATATGTTCATTTTACAACCACTTGATGCATGAGTAATTGAACTTCAAAATGCATGAATTTTATTATAAGCCTTCTAAGACATGTAGATCAAGATAAATAGAATGGATCGTCTAATATCTTTGTATATTACACACTTTATAGGTTGGCATAACTCGGTTAGTTATTCCCTACGAGTATTAAGTCTCTCCCATATATTATACGTGTGTGTGCGTGCTAGGGTTTCTGCCCCTGGCGGCTCTGCTGCAGCGCAGAGCACTCAACTTGATGATGATCCTCCAAAGCATCACCAATCTTCATCGCATTATGACAAATAAGGGCCGACAAGAGTTATTGATCTACAGAATAAAGATCATAGCAGAAGTGGAGATGGTGGACTTTTGTGTACCGTAGAAAGGTGGCAAGCACTGCACATCAGAATCTTCAACAGCATTCTTATAATGGGCGACAGACCTTACCTCATCAAACACAGACGCCTACGGGAGGACCCAATGCTCCTACTAAACCTATAATAGGCCAGTGATCTCTGCAAAGCAAGGTAAGGGTTTCCCTAAACCTCTTCCTGCCAAATCTCCTTGGTCTTTTGCTCCTGGTGCCAAAGCAGCATCTTGAAAAGATATTTGCTCTGTTGGTTGTAAGCTTGAAAAAGGCTGCAAACTTGATTTTGTTGTTCCGTCTGTTAATGAGCAAGGGAAATCAATATGCAAATAGTTCAAGACAGGAGATCCAGTCTAACGCAAGCAAGTGGAGGAATACCTTGGCAGGGTACGTGCTTGGTGATAGGCCTTTCTATGGCCCCTAAAAGCATGTCTCTAGGTTTTGGAGGCTTAAGTGCTCCTTGTAGATTCATTCAAGGGAGAACGACTATTTCTTCTTCAAGTTTTGGCTCTGAAGAAGAGTGTGCTAGGGTTTTTGAATGAAGGCCTTGACTATTTGATGGCAAGTTAATCATAAAGCAGTGGAGTGAGACAACCTATGAAGCACGGACACTTTAAAGTGAATGTCGTGTTCATGTCGGACACATGTCGGACATCGACACTTGCAAGACACTTGCCCGACTCGTATCAGACACTCTGATACCGTCTCGAATTTTAGACAACTATAAATCACGTGTCAGCAACGTGTCCAACACCGCGTCGATACTAAATAAAATTCAAAAATCATGTATTAGATATCTAAAAGTCACATGTCGCTTAAATAAATATTAAAAAAAATTTACATAAGCAAATATGTTAGTAGAATTTACACTCATCACAAACTAGGTGAGGTATTAGTTAGATTTTTTTTTTTAGATTTTTGTTTGTTTGTTTTGTTGGTTACTTTATAGATGCTATAAAATGTAATTATTTAGATTTTATTTTGTTTTTCCATTTTACCTTTAATAAAGTTAATTATTTATGCTTAATTATTTTTTGACAAGTTTGATTATTCATTATTTTACTCACATAGGTAGAGTTGAGTTGTGTAAAAATGTCTACTTCGAAAAGTACCCTTGAAAAAGTTGAATACAATGCAACTTTAGAAGTATGAAATAAAATTAAAAATTAGGGAAAGGGGGAGGAAATTTATCTATATGTAATAAAATAATACATATTGCTTGCCGTGTCCCCGTATCCTGTTGTTTTGAATTTTGTCGTGTCACGTGTCCCGTGTTGTGTCCGACACCCGTGTCCACATCCGTGCTACATAGGAGACAACTGGACTTGATAGATATCTTTTTTCAGTCCCGGTTTGGGTGAGGTTCCCTTCCCTTCATCTCAAATTCTGGTTTAGATCTATTCTTAGTAAGGCAGCTAGTATTATTAGTACTACTCTTTATATGGATAAGGCTACAACATCTGTTGAAGAATAGCTTATGCGAGGGTTTTGTTGAGATTCTGCTAATAAAACTTTGCCAAGAGTGTTATATTGAAGTTAGAAGATGGAGAAATTACTTGATTGGAGTGGAGTATGAATAGCTCCCGCCATTATGTCACATATGCTCATCTTTTGGCATGTTGATAATCTTCATCTCACAAAGGCAGTATGGGTGGCCAGAAAAGTCCTGCTGCAGACAAGAGAAGGACTTGGGAGAAGCGAGACGTCTGATACTTCCTAATTTGGAGTGTGAGATATTGGAATCAAAGTGCACAGACCCTGTTGACATCATCTACATCTAAACTTGAAGGGGTTGCACATAAAGCTGGTTTTGAGCCAACAAATAAGTCATCTGCTCATCCTCCTCTACATCAGAAAGGATGGAGTAAGATACCTGGCAAAGATGGCCCATGTCTCTGCTGCTAATGTGCTAGTTGATGGCTATAAAGGAGAGGTTGAGGGTGTGACTAGTGAAGATGAAATGGAGGAAGTTGAGCACTTTAAGGCCAGAGTTTCTCAGTTGAATCTTCTTGATCACCAACTTGATGATCAAGAAGCTATTGGCCAACCATCAGCATATACCGAAGATCCAATTTTGAGCACAAAACCGTCATGAAGAAGCTCCGCGTCATCAGCAAATCCTGAATGGCAACAAGAGATTATCTCTTGTACCAAGTGAAAGAATAAAAAACAAGAGGTAAAACAAGTTCAAGTTCGTTCTGATGTACCTAAGAGGAACTTGAGAAGTGTTAGATTTACAAAGGTAAATCTCCGTTGACTCTAAGGACTACACCTTTATTGATATTCAAGAGAATTACATAATACAAGTTTACATAAATCCATGAGACTGATTCTCCTTATACAGACCATACAAAATCAAATCCTATTCTAACTATGATTCCAAATACTACTAGAACTCAAATACTTCAAGTACTATTTCTATAATGTAATAAACCTATTATATCTAACATTCCCCCTCAAACTCACGATAGTATGAACATCGTGAGTTTGCCCAATAAAAACTAAAAACCAAGTATTGAAACTGCAGAAGTGCGAATTGTTGATGCTGAACTTGTTGAATTGCTCATGCAAATTACCCAAGACGAGTTAACAAATTGCCGAAAACGAGTTGCCAAGTAAGTGAAACACCCAGACAAGTTACCAAGTGGGGCCAAAGCAAATCCAAAAATCTTCCACAAATCCAAAAATTCTTCCTCTCATCGGCAGAATTGCAAGATCAAGAGTCAAACTGAACTAAAGAAAAACCAAACATAACAGAGACGAAATGCAGAGGATAAACTACCAAATTGCTGAAATCAACCAAACCAAACCAAAAAGAAGTTTTCCAAACTGAAAATGAAACCAAAATAAATCCGAGCCGAACCAAGAGATGAACTAAACCAAAGAAAACCAAACTGAAACTGATGAACTAATATGTCCAAACCAAAATCTTAACC
Source organism: Agave tequilana (assembly GCA_038442645.1). NCBI lineage: Eukaryota > Viridiplantae > Streptophyta > Magnoliopsida > Asparagales > Asparagaceae > Agave > Agave tequilana. The sequence continues at coordinate 3,515 of JAVJIF010008091.1, forward strand.
AAAACTCCTAACCAAACTAAATCTTCCAAGCAATTTACCAACAGATCTAGTTTTTCCATTGCGTGACTAGATTCAAACCAAATCAAACAAAGACCTCAAAATCAAAGTACCAAACGAAACTTCAACTTGAAGTGCTGAAATCAGGCTTAAACCATTGATTTCCGCACTAATCTATAAAAAAAAAAAATCTATTCCAAGCAGTAGAAACCACCAAATCCACTTTCACCATTGCGTTCAAAACACTCAAAACCTTGGGATCGACACCAAAAATTACCAAAATTGGACACAACTCACTGATCTACAAACGAAACATTTTAGCTCTTTGATTAACAAAATTTCCAGACTGACAGAAGTTTAGAATTTCCAATAGAATTTTAAAATTTCAGACTGAACAAACATGAGACAAAATTGCTGAAAACAATTGTTGAAATTGTTAAAGAATGAAGCAAAACTAAGAAGTACTGAAAGACTAAGGACAAAGATAGAAAAAAAATTCAGATTGCAAAGAAGATTGCGGAAGCAAATAAAGAAATTCCTTAAACCGGTGCTTTGATACCGTGTTAGATTTACAAAGTAAATCTTCATCGACTCTAAAAGATTACATCTTGATTAATATTCCAAAGAATTACATAATACAAGTTACACAAATCCATGAGACCGAGTCTCCTTAAATAGACCAAACAAGACCAAATCCTATTCTAACTATGATTATAAATACTATTAGAACTCAAATACTACATACACTATTTCTATAATATAATAAACCTATTATATCTAACTACTAAGGGGCAAACTTCATGTATTTAAATGTCTATCTTGTGTTGGAATGTAGGGAATTAATAAAAGAGTTAGAAGTAGTGGTGTACCTGATTTTATTGAGAAACACGCACTTTCCTCCTTCCTTGTTAGTAGAAAAAAGATTAAGCTTAACATTCTTAGAGAATAATATCTTGCATTCCTCATGGTTGGGGTTTCGGTCATAATTCCTATCTTCTGATATTGGCAGAGTTTGGGTATTTTGGAATCAGCAAGTATGGAACTGTACTGACATTTCTAACACCACTCAGCAAATTTCTCTTCTTGCCAATAATCAGGCTCGTCCGTAGGTAGTGGTGATAGTGGTGTATGGTGAAATTGGAATCTCTGAGACGAGTCCTATGGACTGTTCTTTGCAAGATCAATGATGCTTATGGACATTTTTCATACAGATGAAAAAGTGGGAGGTAAACTTCCATCTATTCAGAAATTAAGAAGTTTAATGATTGCATCTCTTATTGTTCTTTGTCTGATATTAGAAGTACTAGAAGGAAATGGGCCTGGCATAATAAGGTAACTGGGCAAAAGAGAATTATTGTAGATTGGACAGGGTCTTATGCAATAATCATTGGATTGATACCCTTCCTAAATCATGCTATGTATATCTTAATCATGCTACCAGTGATCATTCTCCTATACTTTTAATCTTGTTACAAGTGTCTTCATCATCCCCTAAGCCATTCAGGTTCTTCAACTATTGGATGCAATGTGAGGGCTTCTCTGATACTTTGTTACAAGCCTTGAATGATAAAAGCATTGTTGGCTATCCCCATTTCAAATTATTTGCAAGCTTAAGGCAACTAAGGCTGATCTCAGAGCTTGGGTGCCTTCAAATTAGTTTAATACCCCAAGGAAGCATATTGATGGTATCAGGAAGAGGCTTGATTCTCTACAACAGCAATTAGATTTCAATCTCCTTGACCCTGAATTACATAAAGAAGAAATTACCCTTACCTCTCAATTAGAGCACTGGTTCACTATTGAGGAGATCTCTCTAAGGCAGAAAAGCAGGGATAGTTTGGCTCAAGCGGGTGAGGTACGAATTCTTTCATGCAAGGATCAAACCAGGCAATCTAGAAATCATATCTCCAATCTTATTGCAGCTGATGATTCTCAGATATCTGATCCTCAACAGATTAAGGTTCTTGCTCCTCAGTTTTTTAATGCTCTTTTCAATCAAAGTTCATACTGGACTGTCTTTCCCAAGCTAGTGGTTGAAAGGAAGCCAACTCCAGCAGCTTCTATTTGGCTAGTGAGATTATGCTATTTTCCAATGCCATTCTGATAAGGCACCAGGGCCTGATGGGTTCAATACACCTTTCTATCAAAAGAATTGGGCAGCTACATGGGAGGAGGTAACTTTAGCTATCAAATCCCTTTTTTCAGTCAGGAAAGCTGATCAAATCCCTTAATCATACATTCTTAACTTTGGTGCCAAATCTACTCATGCTTCTCAATTGTCTAATTATGACCTATATCATGTTGTATGTGTTATATAAGTTTATTGCTAAAGCGCTTGCTAATAGACTTCAAAGTGTCGTAGGAAATTAGTCTCTCATAATCAAAGTGCTTTCTTCGAGGCCAGATTGATTAGTCTGCCTCATGGGCATATCAGAGACTTCAATAAGCCTATGGGAAGCATGGCATGTATCAAGATTGACTTGCAGAAGGTGTTTGACACTGTCATAGAGAATTTGTTCTCTATATTATGCATTGCATGGGATTCTCTCCAGTCTGGAATAATTGGATAAGAAAGAGTGCTTGCAGAGTCCTTTCCCAGTTCCAGTCATGGCTCATCTTCAGGATGCTTTAACAGTAATAGAGGTATAAACAGGGTGATCCGCTATCACCTTATATTTTTTTGATAGTGATGGAACTCTAGTCCATCCATATAGAATTCTCTTCGGCATCAGGAAGATTATCTCCTCTTAAAAGAACTGGAGTTGATCAAATCTCTCATCTCTTTTATGTGGATATGTGCATTTTCTGCAAAGCTGACAAAGCCTCTTTCAAGGAGTTGAGTTATCTTCTAGAGTTGTTGCATCACAATACTGGTCTCACCATTAACAGGGATAAAAGTAAGCTCTTCTTAATAAGGTTGTAAACTTAGAAGGGAGCTCTCTTCTATTATTGGTATTACTATTGATCATTTTCCAATCAAGTATTTTGGTATTCCTTTGACCCACAATTACTTAAAATCCAAGGATTTCAGAACTATCCTTGATAAATTTAGAGTTCAAACTCACGATGGGTGTCTAAAACTATATCTTTTGCTGGTAGGGTTGAACTCATTAAATCAATACTGTGCAAATTATCTTTGCTATTAGACTCAATCCTTTCACATTCCACTCTCTATTCGCAAGAAGCTTGAGAGGATTGCTTCATATATTTTTTAGAACGGGAAACTGCATGCTTGGAGTTGGAATTCCCTGTGCAAACCTAAGCTTGAGGGGGAGTTGGTTTGAAACGGCTCCATGAAATTTCTAAGGTTGCTGGGTTAAGCTATTTTTGAGATTGCTTACTTCAAATCCTTGTGGGTCAGTGGATGAGAAAGCACTATGTCCATGATATTCCAACTTCCCAAATCTCCAACACTTTGTTGGACCAAGGGACTTGGAAGTTTATCGTCCAAAGTGAAGGTCATGTATTGCTTTATATGAAGAGGCTTATAGGCAATGGAGAGATTATATCAGTCTGGTATGATGGTAGTTGCAACAAGGTACTATTTTCTCACTCTCTCAGGCCTTCAATTCCTCCCCCTCTCTGCTAATTGGAAAGCTTCTGCTATTATTAGAAATGGCAATTGCATTTTGCTGAACCAGCCTTACACAGTTTATGACATCTCATCACTACTCTTTCTATTGATCAAAGCCCCGTGATGGGGACATCACACCAGTACTAATTATCTTTTTATGCCTTAGTCTATTTTTAAGTTTAGCCTTTTCTTTTATTATAAAACTTAGTCCCACATCGGTTTGATGGGGAAGTTCACTTTGTAAGAGCCTATATAAAGAGGCTCAACTCAATGAATAAACAGACAATGATTAAATAAACTTTTCCAGTTAAAATTTCAGAGCTCTTGGGTTCTTGAGATTGGGGTGTGAAGCCCGTGGTGTAAGGGGTGCGAAGCCCGCGTAAGGGGTGCGAAGCCCAAAGTTATCTGGTTATTTCTCCACCCTATTCTCTCTTTCCATTTTATTTCTTGTAAAACCCTAGTTTTTCCTTTTTTATTTGTATTCGAAGGTGATTGTGATCCTGTTTTACATCAATTTGGTATCAGAGCTTTGGTCCCAATCCCCTTCGAATTTCTTCTCTTCCCCAAATCCTAATTTAGATCTGGATCTCTAGATCTAGATCTACTTTGCAAAAAAAAATCGATTATTGTTAGATCTAGATCTAAATCTATATTTAGATCTACTTTGTAAAAAAAAAAAATCGATTACTGTTACTTTTTGATCTAGATTTACTTTGGAAAAAAAAAGAAAAGAAAAACAGAAAAAAACAGAAAAACAGAAAAACAACAGGGGAAAACAGAAAAAAACAGAAAAGAAAAAGAGAGGAAAAAAGAGGAACTTTAAAAAAAAGTTACTGTTCACCGTGAACAGTATTACTGTTCACCGTGAACAGTAATCACTGTTCATCCGGTTACTGTTCATAGTGAACAGTAACCGCCCATCTCCCACCCAACCAGTCTGGAGTCTGTTTCTCGCCCGTTCGGAGTCCGTTTTGAGCTATGTTCGAAGCGTTTGGTTCGTGACTGAGCCCCGAAGCCATTACAAAGATTTCATAGCACTTGAGCAACAGATCTGACCTCCACGAGCTCGTATTTGGCACCAGTACTGTCCCAACAGCAGAGAATCAGTGTTCTGACACATCTTCAGCCCAATTTGAGTCCAATTCAAGCTACCGATTTATTGGGTAACCTCTGATCTTTATGCATTGAGTTTTATTCATGGGATTTTACTTTTGTAACAAATATATTTATACTGATGGGGATGAAAAGAGGTTGAAAGGGACATGTATGCAGCTCTCCCATTTTCGGGGTTTTTATATGATCAAGATGGGTATGAAAAGTGGGAAACCATCTTGAGAATTTCTTCAGGTATTTCTCCTTGACACCTGCGCAGAAGTGTCAATTCATTAGCCCAAATGAAGTTAGCTGAAAGCTTATTGGTGGTGGGAAGACAATCATATCGACTGTCGAGATTGGCTTATCCTACAAGAACTTCATGCCGGTATGCTCCACACCTCGAGGGGCCACAATTCAGCGATTTGGTTGCTGAATGTAAGGAGATCCTCGCTGGCATGATTAAGATGCTAGAAAGCAAGGCGATAAAGGCTGTTGACAATCCAGAATCAGAGCCAGAAATTGATGACGGTCTAGAGCCAAAGCCAGAAGTTTATGATAACCCAGCCAAAACCAAAGTTTTACTGAGTCGGTGTCACAGCAAGAAGAGGTTTCCCCACAGCCTATGGAGTTGAAAGTCTCCCTGTTGAGACCCTTGTAGATCTTCTAGCGGAGCCTACTTTGAAGCTAGTACCACCGGCAGCTATGAGTGTATATTTTTTTTTGAGATCGCCTGAGGTGTACGACCCATTGCAGATATGTCTACAGGAGCCAGGCTCACAAGTATCAGGGTACTTATGGTGCAAAGTGCAATCTGTTCAGTTTTCATCATGGATGACGTGCCTCAGTCTGCTATTGGTATCTTGATCAAGCTGTTATCTTTTATCGCTCCGACACGGAGACCAGTTCCACCTCCACCACCTTGGTCTCGATGTGATGCATTAGTGCCACTGTCACGGCCACCACCATGGCCCGATTGAGATGCTTCATGAGAGGTGTCCTCACTCGACAGGGTCGACTCTCTCCTACCGGAGGAAATGATGGGGACATCACACCAGTACTAATTATCTTTTTATGCCTTAGTCTATTTTTAAGTTTAGCCTTTTCTTTTATTATAAAACTTAGTCCCACATCGGTTGTGATGAGAAAGTTCACTTTGTAAGAGCCTATATTGTAATACCCCGTTTCCAGAATACGTCCTTAGTTGCGTATTCAGCTTTTCGATCGATTTTTTCGATTTACTTCCTGTATTTGACCGATTTCAATTTCAAAATATCATTTTCACAATATATTAGATTTTATATGATTTTCTGGATTTTTCTTTAATTAAATAAATTTCTTCAAAACCGGTGTCGACCAGTGTCGCTGATCGATCCCTGGAATTTTAATTCTCAAACAGTTAGGAATTTCTAGATGGTCCTTTAGACTTTATTTCTTAAATCATATTCCCTACTTAAATACTTTTTCTGAGATTTTATAAATTTATGAAAATTCCAACGGAGTCGGTAGATAACTGATTCCGGGATTTTTAGTTTTAAAACTATAAAGTATTTCTTAAAAAGGATTTCACTATTAGTCTTCATATATTATTATTGATTTTTGGTAAAATTTACGAGTCGTTCCGAGTACTTGATTTCGGAAGATTTCGGTATTTTCGAAATGTTTTCCGCATACATGACCTAAACCTAGGAATCCATGTTTTCAATATTTTCAATTTCCAAGTTAGAGTAAATACCTTCCTTTATGAATTTCTTTCCATTTTTCCTTTTCCTTTATTCCTCTTGTCTCCCAACCACAAACTTTTCCCATTTTTTTTTCCACAAATCCAAATCTCTTCCAAAATTCCAACTCCACATAACCTCACCAACCCCCATTTAATGCCCCTCTCTCTTCTCCCCCATGGCCGGCCAAGTGGCCAAGGAGAGGGACACCCATCCCCTCCCTATTTTGCAATAAACCCCTCTCAATTTCTTTAATTGGCATCTCCTTTACAAAAATCAAATCCTATATAATTTTCCTTTACATTCTTTTAACTCTTTTTCTTTCACTTCACCAAGAGTTTAGCCTTCACCATTTCCTTCTCCATCTCAAACCCTAACTCCAAAACACCACAAGATCTTCACCTCTAGCTCAAGCAACTGATTTGGAGCTTGAATCGTAGCTCTTTTCGTCGCCAAGGATCCATAGGTGCCATTTGACGACCACACTCTTCCCGGACTCGTAAAGCTTCAATCAAACCATTCCTAGTGAGTATATCTACTCACCAAGACTTGTAAACTCCTTGTATACTTGTGTTGACATTATGTACACTTGTGCCATAAAAATCCCATTTTAGACCATCAAGACAACCACCAGAAAATCTGTTCTGTCACTGTTTTTCCCACGATTAGTCGACTAATCCACTTTAGTTGAAACTTAACCTTTTCTGATTTCACAGTTTTAGTCGACTAGACCAGATTTCCAGTCGACTAGAGACCCCTAGTCGACTACCCATTTCTCCCCAGTCGACTCCTGTTTTCCTGAAATAAAACATCAACTCTCTGTATCTCAGACTTAGTCGACTTAGGTATCCATTAGTCGACTAGTAGTTCCCTGTTAGTCGACTACCCTTACAACCCTAGTCGACTAACTTTCCCTGAAACAGAACCCAACTCTCTGTTTCCCAGTTTTAGTCGACTCATCCAGACTAGTAGTCGACTTAAGACCCCTAATAGTCGACTAACCCTTCCACCTAGTCGACTAATTCTGACTGTTTGACTTAGTTGATTTTGTTCTGAATTTGGATCTTATTGTTGATACATGTATGGCATATTATTTTTGTTCATGCTTCATAATTGGTACTACATGACATGTTACTTGATAGACATTATCTCATATTACTTCATGACTTGTTATTACATATCATCGCTCCATAACTTGTTAAAATGTGAATATCACCACTTATCATGCCATCACTTGAACCAAGCATGATACACTTGACTTTTGCATAAAATGGACCAACTTACACATGGGTCGGGGGAAAACATGCGGATATCGATATGTGTTCGTGTTTACAGTGGCTTTTAGGAATGTTGTGCAACTCATGTTCCGGTCTGACCTGTGGGCCTCCAGGGGACCGAGGGAGTGCTTGCTCCCTCTATTACTGGTACCATCATGTTAAGGGCATACATAAGTCCCTCCTGTTTAGCCTAGCGGCTGGCTTCCGTCACCAAGCAACGGAACAATCCTGGACCGTTATCCCGGGCATGTACGGGGTCCACTGTAAACATAGTTCGTCGATACAACCGCTGTTTCCAATAACAACCTTGCTTTACTAGGATATGGATCTATGTGCTCTGGGACGCTGGGTCACATAGCTAGATATCACAGTAAAACAAGTAATAATAATAAGACGTCAACTGTAGATTTATTGTATTTAGGATTTTATCTCCTCATGCTTTTCATACTTGTTTGTTGATATTCCTTATAACTGTTTCATCTTTCCTTATTCATGTCCCTTAGCCACTTGGCTATAGTTTGTTTATTGTATATGTCTTGACTCCTTGGATTTGCACATTCAGATTCCGAAGCTTGGAACGAAGTGGAGCCATCCACAGAGGACCAAGCTTACTTTAGTGAGCAGGCGGACTAGTTCCAGTCCCTTCGTGCCAGATTTACCTTTTGACTCACGAGATCCTCTTTCTACTTGTGAGCTTTTTGTATACATATTTGTATATATTTCTTTTGGACTTGGTTATGATGTAATACACATGTAATGTGTAATACTTTTAATATCCTGTGATAACTTTGTATGTGTACTTCTTGTGTTGGCATATGTATTGATACCACGCTTTGTCGTGTACTCTGTTTCTTGTTGTACTTTTTGCTTAGCGTATATACGTGTGGGGCATTATCTGACCTACGTATATACGTCGCAGTGACGTCCCTGTATTCGTGGAATCGGGGCGTTACAGGTTGGTATCAGAGCCTAGGCTCTCACACCTGAAGTACAATCGAGCGGCAAATTTTAATAATTTGCTGATGCCAACTACAATATACAAAGTTATTAAGTCCTCCTTGATTCCTTCTTGATTCCTTCCCTTGTATCCTAAACTCCTTCCATTTGTTTCCAAATTCCAGTTATCTTTCCCCAACTCGGTATGGAGCGAAGGACGGGCCGTAACCACTCGGGGCAAGCTTCGAATGAACCCACGGGAGAGAATGTGGATATTTTGAGGGTCATTCAGACCATGATGGAAAACCAGCAGCAGCAGACTGAACTCCTCAGGCAAGAATTGGCAGCTCCGAAAGAGCAGAGGCCGGGAAACATTTCAGACTTCAGACGGCTGCAACCAGCTATCTTCACGGGAGACGAGAAACCATTGGATGCTGAACAATGGTTGACGGATACCACAGATCTGCTGAATGCAGCCAGGGTACCAAGGAGAACCAAGTTGAGGTCGCCAAGATTCAGTTGAAAGATGTTGCTAGAACTTGGTGGCTTGCTGAAGAGGCCAGACTGGAGAAGCCTGTCACCTGGGACACATTCTCCAAGAGCTTCTATAACAGATTCTTCCCTGCTACTGCTCAGAAGGACATGGAGGAGCAGTTCATCAGACTCCAGCAGTGGAACAAGTCCGTGGACGAGTATGCCGCGGAATTTCTCAGACTCAGCCGCTTTGCTCCGTACATGGTAACGGATGAGGAGAAGCGAGCAAGCAGGTTCCAGCAGGGCCTGCAGATGGACATACAGGTCTTCTTGATGCCCCAGCAGCTGAAGACTTATTCTGAGGTTCTCACCATAGCTCGAGAGGTGGAGCGTGGGCTTGAGAAGAAGAAGTTGACCAGATGGGGAACCAGGCCATGAAGAGCCATTTGTACCAATGGGAAGAGGAGGCCCATATAGAGCAGCAAAGGTTCAGAGACAACCATTCAGACCAGCTCCTTACCAGACGGCCAACCATTTACATTCTGTAGCTATTGTCAGAAGCCGGGCCACATTCGTCAGAATTGCCGAAGGGCAAATGGACTATGTTTGGTGTGTGGTTCCCGAGATCATTCCATTGAAGCCTGTCCACACCGGAGAATGGGGATAGCCAGTCAAGCCTTGCCAGCACTACAAGGACCGAATGGACAGAGGGTAATTCCAGGGCCACTTGGGCAGAGGAACCAAGGACCAGCAATGAGGAGAGCTCTTCCCCTTCCTCCACCCCTTCCTCCACAGCATGTTGTTCGCCCAGTCCAGAGAGGAGCCAGGACTGCAGCAGGGCGTGGTAGAGGTCAGGCTTACACTCTTACAGCAGAGGAGGCTGAGACTTCAGAGGAAGTGATAACAGGTAACATCAGAGTTCATTCAAAACCTGTTCTCGCTCTCTTCGATTCAGGTGCATCCCATTGTTATATCTCAGACCATTTTGTGGCTTTGCATTCTATACCTGTTAAATCTTTAGACCACAAATGGGAGATTAGTACAGGGAATGGGGTAGTCATATCTTCTAGAGTCTGTACTGATTGTCCAGTAGAACTTTGTGATAAGATCTTGGCCATAGATATGATCGTACTAGACACCAAAGGGTACGACGTAATCTTAGGCATGACCTGGCTCAGTCAGTACTATGCAGTTATGATTGTAGGGAGAAGAGGATTAATTTCAGAATCCCTCATCAACCGGAGTTCCAATTTAGTGGAGAAGTGAAGTCTACCAAGGGAAAGACGCGGATGACTACTTCGGAGGTTCAGAAGCAGAAGGTACCGTGTGGGATGAATTCCCAGGAGTGTTTGCTGAAATCTCAGGGCTGCCACCTGAAAGGATGATCGAGTTCTCTATTGACACAGTTCCAGGAGCAGCTCCTATATCCAAGGCTCCGTACAGGATGGCACCGACGGAGTTAGAGATTTTGAAGAAGCAACTGCAGGAATACTCAGACAAAGGATTGATTAGACCAAGTACTTCACCCTGGGGAGCTCCAGTGCTATTGGCGAACAAGAAGGATGGTGGTAAGAGGCTTTGTATTGATTATAGGGAATTGAACAAAGTTACCATCAAGAACAAGTATCCCTTACCCAGGATTGATGATCTGTTTGATCAGCTTCATGGAGCCCGGGTATTCTCTAAATTAGATTTACAGTCGGGTTACCATCAGCTGAGGGTGAAGAAAGAGGATATCCCCAAGACTGCATTCAGGACCCGTTATGGCCACTATGAGTTTCTAGTTATGCCTTTCGGAGTCACCAATGCCCCTTCAGTTTTCATGGATTTGATGAACCGAGTGTTCTCGCCCTATCTGGATCAGTTTGTTGTTGTTTTCATAGATGACATCCTGATCTATTCAAAGAACAACAGGGAGCATGCAGAACACTTGAGGATTGTATTGCAGACTCTCCAACAGGAGCAGCTTCATGCTAAGAGGAGCAAGTGTGATTTCTGGTTGGACAGCATAGCTTTCCTTGGACACATAGTTTCAGCAGAAGGGATTTCAGTTGACCCCAGCAAAGTCCAGGCAGTGAGGGATTGGCAGATTCCGAGGACGGTGACTGAGATTAGAGTTTTCTTGGACTAGCCGGATATTACAGACGCTTTGTCCAGGATTTCTCTAGGATTGCAGCTCCATTGACCAGGCTCACCAGGAAAGGGGAAAGGTACATATGGACAGAGGAGTGTACCGCAGCATTTGAGCAATTGAAGCAGAGGCTCATTTCAGCTCCAATCTTGAAGACTCCCTCAGGAAGAGGAGGGATGGTCATATTCAGTGATGCATCAGGAAAAGGCCTGGGATGTGTACTTATGCAACATGATCATGTTATAGCATATGCATCTAGGCAACTGAAGACTCATGAGCGGAATTACCCAACTCATGACTTGGAGCTAGCAGCTGTGATATTTGCATTGAAGATCTTGAGGCATTATCTTCTGGGAGATAAAGTGTTGATATACACGGATCATAAGAGCCTCAAGTATATTTTCTCGCAGAAAGAGTTGAATATGAGGCAGAGGAGATGGCTTGAACTGATGGCGGACTATGATATTGACTTGCAATATCATCCAGGCAAGGTCAATACAGTTCCAGATGCACTGAGCAGGATGCCAGAGAATAGAGTGCTTGTCCAGCTCACTCAGCAGAAGGAGTTGATTCGAGACTTCATCAGATTGGACTTGATGTTAGTTCGAAGGACTGAGAAGGCAGGACAGTTCATGACTTTGCAGATTCAGTCAGCATTGATTGATGAGATCAGGGAAGCTCAGAAGGAAGATCCCAGATTACAGACATTCCGAGCTCAGGTAGAGGCGGGATTGAGAACTGATATCTGTATTCATCCAGATGGTACCTTATATTTTAGTGGCAGACTTTGTGTTCCCCAAGGGGAAGTTAGACAGAAGATTTTGGCAGAAGCACACAGTTCAGCATATTCCATCCACCCAGGGGGAAACAAGATGTATCAGGACTTGAAGAAGCAGTTTTGGTGGAATGCTATGAAGAGGGAGATAGCTCAGTTGTAGCCAAGTGCCTGGTGTGCCAGCAGATAAAGATAGAGCATCAGAGGTCAGCTGGACTTCTACATCCTTTGCCGATACCCGAATGGAAGTGGGAGCACATCACTATGGATTTTGTCACGGCATTACCTCGTAGTCCCAAGGGTAACAATGCTGTGTGGGTCATCATTGATCGCCTCACCAAGTCAGCTCACTTTATACCATTCAGGGTGGGACAGTCAACGGAGGTCTTGGCAGACAAGTACATGAAGGAGATAGTTCGTCTGCATGGAGTTCCAGTCAGTATTGTTTCAGATAGAGACACCAGATTCAGATCCCATTTTTGGGAGTCTCCAAGAAAGTTTGGGGACCCGTCTGAAATTCAGTACATCATATCATCCTCAGACAGACGGGCAATCTGAGAGGACTATCCAGATCCTTGAAGATATGCTAAGGGCCTGCATGATTGAGTTTAAGGGATCTTGGGAAGATCATCTTCACTTGGCTGAGTTTTCTTATAACAACAGCTATCAGGCAAGTATCAAGATGGCACCTTTTGAGGCATTGTATGGAAGGAAGTGTCGGTCACCGATTTGTTGGGATGAAGTCGGTGAGAGGAGACTTTTGGGGCCAGAGATTCTGATTCAGACAACAGAGAAAGTCAGAGTCTTCAGAGATCACCTCAGGACAGCTCAAAGCCGTCAGAAGAGTTGGGCAGATTCTCAGAGAAGGCCATTGGAGTTCCAGGCAGGAGATCATGTGTTCTTGAGGATATCACCTACCAGAGGAGTGATCCGGTTCGGTATTCGTGGAAAGCTGAGTCCGAGATATATCGGCCCATTCGAAATTTTGGAGCGAGTGGGAGATGTGTCTTACAGATTGGCCTTACCTCCATCTTTGGACGGTGTGCACAATGTTTTCCACGTATCTCAGTTGAGGAAATATGTAAAGGATGATAGTCATATTTTGGATCATTCCGAACTGGAACTACAGCCAGATTTATCATATCAGGAGAAGCCGATGGCCATTTTGGATAAGAGTGTGAAGACACTGAAGAACAAGGCTATACCATTAGTGTTGGTGTCTTGGAACCGGCATGCGCCAGGAGAGGCCACTTGGGAACGAGAGGACGTTATCCGGGAGCGCTATCCTCAACTCTTCACATCTTGATTTGGTAAAAAAACTTTTTCCTTCTTATTCTTTTCTATTGTATCTCTCTTCTTTTCCTTAACTATCTGTTACCTTCCCTGTTACCTTTCACCTTATGAAATTTCGAGGACGAAATTTTTGTAAGGTGGATGGATTGTAATACCCCGTTTCCAGAATACGTCCTTAGTTGCGTATTCAGCTTTTCGATCGTATTTTTCGATTTACTTCCTGTATTTGACCGATTTCAATTTCAAATATCATTTTCCAATATATTAGATTTTATATGATTTTCTGGATTTTTCTTTAATTAAAATAAATTTCTTCAAAACCGGTGTCGACCAGTGTCGCTGATCGATCCCTGGAATTTTAATTCTCAAACAGTTAGGAATTTCTAGATGGTCCTTTAGACTTTATTTCTTAGAATCATATTCCCTACTTAAATACTTTTTCTGAGAATTTTATAAATTTATGAAAATTCCAACGGAGTCGGTAGATAACTGATTCCGGGATTTTTAGTTTTAAAACTATAAAGTATTTCTTAAAAAGGATTTCACTATTAGTCTTCATATATTATTATTGATTTTTGGTAAAATTTACGAGTCGTTCCGAGATACTTGAATTTCGGACGATTTCGGTATTTTCCGAAATGTTTTCCGCATACATGACCTAAACCTAGGAATCCATGTTTTCAATATTTTCAATTTCCAAGTTAGAGTAAATACCTTCCTTTATGAATTTCTTTCCATTTTTCCTTTTCCTTTATTCCTCTTTCTCCACAACCACAAACTTTTCCCATTTTTTTTCCAAAAATCCAAATCTCTTCCAAAATTCCAACTCCACATAACCTCACCAACCCCCATTTAAATGCCCCTCTCTCTCCCCCCATGGCCGGCCAAGTGGCCAAGGAGAGGGACACCCATCCCCTCCCCTATTTTGCAATAAACCCCTCTCAATTTCTTTAATTGCATCTCCTTTACAAAAATCAAATCCTATATAAGTTTCCCTTTACATTCTTTTACTCTTTTCTTCACTTCACCAAGAGTTTAGCCTTCACCATTTCCTTCTCCATCTCAAACCCTAACTCCAAGAACACCACAAGATCTTCACCTCTAGCTCAAGCAACTGATTTGGAGCTTGAATCGTAGCTCTTTTCGTCGCCAAGGATCACATAGGTGCCATTTGACGACCACACTCTTCCCGGACTCGTAAAGCTTCATCAAACCATTCCTAGTGATATATCTACTCACCAAGACTTGTAAACTCCTTTGTATACTTGTGTTGACAAATATGTACACTTGTGCCATAAAAATCCCACTTTTAGACCATCAAGAACAACCACCAGAAAATCTGTTCTGTCACTGTTTTTCCCCGATTAGTCGACTTAACCTAGGGACCAGTCGACTAATCCACTTTAGTTGAAACTTAACCTTTTCTGATTTCACAGTTTTAGTCGACTATACCAGATTTCCAGTCGACTAGAGACCCCTAGTCGACTACCCTTTCTCCCCAGTCGACTCCTGTTTTCCTGAAATAAAACATCAACTCTCTGTATCTCAGACTTAGTCGACTTAGGTATCCATTAGTCGACTAGTAGTTCCCTGTTAGTCGACTACCCTTACAACCCTAGTCGACTAACTTTCCCTGAAACAGAACCCAACTCTCTGTTTCCCAGTTTTAGTCGACTCATCCAGACTAGTAGTCGACTTAAGACCCCTAATAGTCGACTAACCCTTCCACCTAGTCGACTAATTCTGACTGTTTGACTTAGTTGATTTTGTTCTGAATTTGGATCTTATTGTTGATACATGTATGGCATATTATTTTTGTTCATGCTTCATAATTGGTACTACATGACATGTTACTTGATAGACATTATCTCATATTACTTCATGACTTGTTATTACATATCATCGCTCCATAACTT
Organism: Agave tequilana; assembly: GCA_038442645.1. Taxonomy (NCBI): domain Eukaryota; kingdom Viridiplantae; phylum Streptophyta; class Magnoliopsida; order Asparagales; family Asparagaceae; genus Agave; species Agave tequilana. The sequence goes on from JAVJIF010008091.1 coordinate 18,701, forward strand.
GTTAAAATGTGAATATCACCACTTATCATGCCATCACTTGAACCAAGCATGATACACTTGACTTTTGCATAAAATGGACCAACTTACACATGGGTCGGGGGAAAACATGCGGATATCGATATGTGTTCGTGTTTACAGTGGCTTTTAGGAATGTTGTGCAACTCATGTTCCGGTCTGACCTGTGGGCCTCCAGGGGACCGAGGGGAGTGCTTGCTCCCTCTATTACAGGTACCATCATGTTAAGGCATACATAAGTCCCTCCTGTTTAGCCTAGCGGCTGGCTTCCGTCACCAAGCAACGGAACAATCCTGGACCGTTATCCCGGGCATGTACGGGGTCCACTGTAAACATAGTTCGTCGATACAACCGCTGTTTCCAATAACAACCTTGCTTTACTAGGATATGGATCTATGTGCTCTGGGACGCTGGGTCACATAGCTAGATATCACAGTAAAACAAGTAATAATAATAAGACGTCAACTGTAGATTTATTGTATTTAGGATTTTATCTCCTCATGCTTTTCATACTTGTTTGTTGATATTCCTTATAACTGTTTCATCTTTCCTTATTCATGTCCCTTAGCCACTTGGCTATAGTTTGTTTATTGTATATGTCTTGACTCCTTGGATTTGCACATTCAGATTCCGAAGCTTGGAACGAAGTGGAGCCATCCACAGAGGACCAAGCTTACTTTAGTGAGCAGGCGGACTAGTTCCAGTCCCTTCGTGCCAGATTTACCTTTTGACTCACGAGATCCTCTTTCTACTTGTGAGCTTTTTGTATACATATTTGTATATATTTCTTTTGAACTTGGTTATGATGTAATACACATGTAATGTGTAATACTTTTAATATCCTGTGATAACTTTGTATGTGTACTTCTTGTGTTGGCATATGTATTGATACCACGCTTTGTCGTGTACTCTGTTTCTTGTTGTACTTTTTGCTTAGCGTATATACGTGTGGGGCATTTCTGACCTACGTATATACGTCGCAGTGACGTCCCTGTATTCGTGGAATCGGGCGTTACATATATAAAGAGGCTCAACTCAATGAATAAACAGACAATGATTAAATAAACTTTTCCAATTAAAATTTCAGAGCTCTTGGGTTCTTGAGATTGGGGTGTGAAGCCCGTGGTGTAAGGGGTGTGAAGCCCGCGTAAGGGGTGCGAAGCCCAAAGTTATCTGATTATTTCTCCAACCCTATTCTCTCTTTCCATTTTATTTCTTGTAAAACCCTAGTTTTTCCTTTTTTATTTATATTTGAAGGTGATTGTGATCCTGTTTTACATCACCCCGATAGATGGATGTGGTCTAGACCAGTAAATGGTGTTTGTTATTTGCCTCTGCATGGCATACACTTAGAGAAGTTGCTCCTGCTTTTCCATTATCCAACCTTGTTCATCAGCCTAATGCATGTCCTAATATGTCTAAATGCCTTCTCAGAGCTCTCAAAGATAAATTGCAATGTTTTAAAAACCCGTTATGTAACTCGTTATAACCCGTTACAGAACGTAACGACACCGGCCGTTATATAACACTAGCAAAAAACGCGTTCCCCGTAACGAGCTTTTTTAGAGCGTTACGAAGTTACGTTACGCGAAAATAACGTAACGTTCGTAACTCATGTTATTTACACGGGTTGCTAAATATAAACAGCGAAGTGATTTCTCTCCACAGTTCAAATCGACATGAAACTCTAAACTGGCGACGGCGAGCGAAGCATCGAAGCACCCCAGTGCATCTCTCTCTCGGCAGTAGGCGGCGGCGCCGACAACGACAACGACTCTCTCGGCGGTTTTCTCCTCTCTCTGCAATTCCTCTTCAATTGTATCTCTCTCATTGGCGAGTATTGAAGCGTCCAGTTCCTCTCTCTTTGATCTCTTCAATTGACAAGGAACTCGCCGTCGTAATGCTCTAAAATTAAAAAAACTGAGACTCTTCATTGACGAGGAACTTGTCGTCGATCTCTCTTCAATTAACGAGGAACCGCAGGATATCAGAGCCCTCAGTTTGTCGATGCTCGCTAAAAATTGTTGTGAGACTTGTTAAATATATTATATATTATTTTGATATTTTTTAGATTTTTCAAAATGATTTTTTTTATTTATAAAAATTCTTAAATATAGTATATATATTTATTTTTATTAAATAAATATTAATCGTGTAGCCTACGTTATGCGTTACGTTATAACCTATGTTAACATAACAAAGGAAAAACATTATTGTTACGTTTTCATTATTTTAAACATTGATAAATTGTTTACTAGAGACTTCCTATTTAGTTTGGGTATTATACAAGACAGTTCTTGTGTCTTGTGCATGTCAGCTGCAGAAAATATTCCCATCTATTCTTCTCCTGCTAGTATTCTGCCTACATGTGGTCTCTTTTGCAAGCTTAGCTTGGCTTTCTACTGTTCAGAATCTCTCTCTTGAGGAGGAAGCTCATAATGTGCTTCAAAATTTCAAAGGCAAGTCTAAGACTACTGATTTAGCCAGGGTTGTTCTCAGCGCTGCAGTTTGGCATATTTGGAAGGAGAGAAATGCTAGGATCTTTCTGCAGAAATCCACGGATAAGATCATGGTATTTAGGAGCATATATGAAGATGTTAATGTGCTACTTCAACATGCCATTGGACGACCAGGAACAATTCCTTACTTGCAACAACTTAGTGGGGTATTTCTGTACTTGATTTCTGAACCTTAAAATAGTTTAGGCAATATTAGCTCATTTTAGTTGCGGGTGAAGACTAGGGTCCTCTCCCCGGTTTATACTATATTGCTAAGACTATCCATGGGTGTGTAACATAGTTATGTTTCAGTATCAATATGTATATTATTTTATTTTTCAATATATATATATATATATATATATATATATATATATATATATATATATATATATATATATATATATATAAGGTACTCATAGCAATATGATACTATAACCCAGTTGGCCAACCATCAAAAAAGGGAGGGAACAACAAATCACACATACTTATGCTAAGGTCAGCACCATTTTCAATGGAAAAGCCAATAGACTGGTCAAGTGCACTAAAGTCGAAACTCTAGGTGGGTGCGTTGTTGTTTTCCTCTGTTCTAGCAAGAAAGACAGTGAAAAGGAAAGGCAATCACATGAAAAGGACAGAGAGAAAAGGCAGTATCAGTATAGTCAAAGTTGAAATTTTGAAACTAGTAACACACATCATAGTTTACAAAGTGATCAACTAAAAAAAATCATGCAGCATAATTTAAAAAATAATCAACCAAAGATTTGTTCGTCTTACGAAATCTACAAGCATAGTTTCATGATAGAAAGGCATTGATATAATAGAGCTTTCATGTTGGAGAGGGATAGACAGATCCAAATATTTAATAATTTGGAGACAATGTAAGCCCAAATCTCCTAATTATGAGACGTTAGGAACAACTTTCATGTTGAAGAGAGAGCTACAGATCCAAATATTTAAGCTTTCCATAATTTATTGATAGATATACTTAATGATATGACTTTCTTTGACCAATAATCCGTCACTGTTCTTACAGAAGTATCCACTTTTCAGAGGCATCTCTACTATTATAACTACAACCTCTTTGATTGGAATTGTAATTTGAAAATGACTCGCGTTCGTGTCATGTCCAAATGAAATCTATTTATCCATTTACAATCCTTTAATATATCTTCAAATCTAGTCATACATCAATATCCCCATCTCAAAAGAAATCTTAAACTAAAAAAATAGCATTTATTAAATAAATAAATGAAGTTACTTATCTCTCTCTTCATGATTACACATCCAGTAATCTCTCTCTCTCTCATCTTAAATAAAAGAGGTTGTAGTACCCAAAAGTCTAACTATGATATATATATATATATATATATATATATATATATATATTATATTATATATGAGGGGGGGGGGAGGGAGAGAGATAGACTTGTATCCTTCCAAAAGGATTTGAGGTCAAATCCTTCCCACTCAAATACAAACATCTGACATTCGAATACAAGATCCACTCTGTTGAAGTTGATCTCTATTATTTCAAGTATATATAAACCAAAAATCAAGTGTTTTGAATACTTTTTGCCCATGTATCAAGTAGGAAAAAAACGAACGGCCTAAATAATGAGTTAGTTAGTTTAACGGTGTATAACATTTGAAACCAAACAAAATTTTTTGTAGGAGTTTTTAAATATTTAGATCATAATCAAAAGGACGGATCGAGAATTTGTATGTCTAAGGACATAGATTTAACCAACTCACTACTTTCGGCCGTCCATTTTGTGTCGCTTGATGGATGGGCAAAAGTATTCAAAACACTTAATTTTTTGGTTTATAGATACTTGAAATAATATAGATCAACTTCAATGAAATGGATCTTATATTCAAATGTCGGAGGGTTGTATTTGAGTTGGAAGGATTCGGGCTCAAATCCTTTTGGAAGGACACAAGTCTCTCTCTCTCTCTCTCTCTCTCTATATATATATATATATATCAAAAAAAAGTTTGTAATAATGAGAAACAAACAACATTAATTAGGGATTCCTATGTCAAAAAAGAATTTTGAAATTAAAAAAACATTTATTAGACAGAGAATATGATACTTATCCCCAAAAAAAGTTGAAAGGTTTTTTTTTCCCCATTCAACATTAGAATTCTCTAGAATAAGAGCAATAAACTTGTCACGTCCCGCTTCCCAAAATACGTGAAAACGGAGTCATGACGAGAGTCGGCGACCATATGTACGCGAGAAAAATACCCCACGCGCATACGCTAAGCCTAAAGTAATCTGAACAAGCTATAAAATCTACTATGATAAATCAATATCACTGCAATATGACATATAAATATCTAACACAATGATAGCAGATGAAAATAAGAAAGAAATGGCAACATGATGTGATATAGATAGAATCAGGAAAATAACATGAATAAAAGAGCAAGAATACCAAAAATCAAGAAAAGAGAGACTCCAACTCCTCGTAACGCATACGATCACACGAACACCAAAACAATATAAGGTGTCCAAAAATTCCTGGACGTGCGAATACAGAGTCGTCAGAAGTGACCTAATAAGTGTGTGTGTAAAGGAAAGGTGTTCGTGCATAACAACGCAAGCAATAACATGATAACTGAAATGAAACATAACAGAATAATCAATGTTAAGAACAAAGATATGAACGATATATAACTGGTATCCTGACCACTAATGTCAAGATGTGTGACTTAGCATATGTCACTAGTCTGATATACAAATCCGGTCATGTGTACAATCATATGTCTATCATAGTTATATATATGTACAGTCAGGTGATTACGGTCAGTCACAATACATTATAAATAGTTTATCATTATTAATTATGTCAGCGAACACCAATTGCCACATGCAATAGACGCATCCCATACTACGCCTACTACACGTGCCAATCAAGGTCCTCAGTTATTGAAACTGATCGGTTGGAGACATTGTCTGTGTTTTCGGTGGGTCCCGTCATACCCGGGACCACGGCCCAGACTCCTGATGCTGAATCAGGACCTACCGCAAGGTAGTCGGAACATGTATAACAGGTCAGGTACATGTATAACATGTGTAACAGGAAGAGGAACAGGAACAGGACGGGGTGCCAGTCACCCCATGGGAACCCTGCAGTGGAACCCTCTTTCGGCTGCGCAACCTAAATCCTAGGTCCATCCAAAATACAGACGCTGTCTCCTCCCATCAATTTCTCCAATCCCAGTATAAACTGTTTAATGATCATGTTATTAGTTATCAAGATTACTAAATGTACATGTTACCTAAATTTACTAGGATAACTCGGTAATGATAACAGTAACATTAAAAGTGAAATCGTGATACATGTATAACAGGACATATATGCCGGTGAACATGATAAGCAGGACGAGGTTGTTACCGTATAACAATATTTTTCTTCCAGTAGTTATATAACTTGGACATGATAGTCATCAAGTAAATGTCACAATGTCATCCAGATGAGTCTTAATGCAAAGTCATAACCGATGTCATGTAGTGATCATGTAGGTTTGTTCCAATAACAAGTGAACTTTATTACATACAAGAATACATCAATACACTACAGGTAACACATAGAGGTAATTCATGAAATTATAAAATTTCTAAATACTAGAAAATTAACTGAATCATTTAAATCACTTTTATAACATAATTAAATAACTAGATAAAATCTTTTATCACAAGAATTCTTGTTAACTGGAGGAAAAAGCACTCACCTGAGCTAGATCACAATCCAAAGCATTGAAATCCTAAAATCCCAGTAAATCTACATAAATTATTTGAATAGAAATTATTAGGATCTTTTATTTATTTAATCTTAATTAATTAGCTTAAGGTTGGAAGTATGATCCTCTGTATTACATGAAATTAACAGGTTTAATTTGACTAATTTTAAATTTTCTTTTGTTGGATTTTTAAAGACTTTTTAACATTAAATTTCTTAACGGGTTTTAGATTTACCATTAAGGGAAACTAACTTTAAAGGAAGTAATTTGATTTAATTTATGTTGCTATTCCTCTGAAAATTTTATCATAGAAAGTAGAAATATTGTACACTATTATTTGTATTTTTCTCTATTTTTTTGATATTTTTAATTAATTATTTTATTATTTTTTTGCAGGTTAACAAGTCTGAATTTTTGTTGGGTCGAGTTTTGTTGTGCGTGTGTGGATCCAGAAGGCAGCCCATACAGAGCTGGGCTGAAAACAGGCTTGTGGGCCTCAGCCAAAATAAAAGAATTTTTTTTGCTTGGGAACTATTGCACAGGGGCTGCCCCTGTGCAGCCCAGCCTGCAGCCAAGCGGGCCAGCCAGGCCCAGGCGGGCCAGGGCCAGGCCCGGTGTGGCCTGGCTGGGCCCAATCCTGCACAGACATGGCGGTCTGTGCAGAGCAGCTCTCGGCCAGGCCGAGAGCAGCAACTGGGATTTTTTTTCAATTTCTAAATTGTAGAAGTTTTTTTAAAAAAGGTGTATAAATTTAGGTATGTATTTGTACATCTCACATGTATTTTAGTTGGGTTTTGAATAGGTTTTGATGTATACAAAAATATTCGTGGAGATCATGGTATATACATGATTATTAATAAAAAATTTATATCATATTAATTATGAAAAACGGGTTTACTTTCTTGGATTTTGATTTGCTCAAATCAAGACTTTGTGGGGTATTAAAACAATGATCATAAAAAAATTTATTAGATAAGTTTCTAGGAACCAATAATTATATTGCGGTGAGTTTTAGCAGATTGCTGAAATTAATAATTTAATCTTGTGGTTCTAATTTAATTTATTATTATTATTTTAAAAAACTGAAATTAAATTCACAATTTAGATCTACTTACTTGAGTTCTTCCTCCTTACTTGCTCCTAAATCCTTGTACCTCGAAACCCTTTTTTCGTTCACGATCCTCTTGAGGAGAAAGGAAAGATGAAATATGGGGAGAATTTGGATTAGGGTTTTCTCTTGAGGTAGAAGAGAAAGAAGAAGTTTAGGTCTTTTTATAGGTTATAAGATATTTTAGAAACCTGAATTCTACTTAGATTTAGATTGCTTAATTTAGTAGTTAGGATTTAGATTACGATTAGTTAATATTTATGAAAGATTTGATAAGACAGGATTTAGATTAGGATTAGGATAGGTTTGGGTTAATGGGTAAGGATCTCATGGTAATGGGTTATGGGTTATATTTAGGCTTTAGTTAAAAGAAATAAGTAATATAAGAATAAGAAAATAGAGGGTGGGCTTTAGTTTATTTTTTTTGGGCCTAAAGAAAAATAGAAAAAGGAGAAGGAAATGAATGAAAATAAGGGAGTGGGCCTGGCTCATGTGGGCTTAGCATAAAAAGAAAAAAATAAAAGGAAAAGGAGAATGGGCTGAGCTTATAGGCTTGGAATGAAAAAATAATACTACTCATTAATAATAATTTAAAAATAACTAAATATAAGCAATAAGAGTCCACAAGTCATAAACAATAATAATACTAATAATGATACTAAATTAAGTTAATTAATAATAATAAGATAATAGGTAGAATCCAGTAAAATTTTAAAATAATAATATGGTATTATTAAATAGGGGATATAACATTCTACCCACCTTAATAAAAATTTCATCCTTGAAATTTCAATAAAGCGGGGAAATGAATAGAAGATTAAAGTTAAGAAATAGATATTAAGCAAATTGAGAAAATAAAAAGAATAACTGATGTTGATATTGTCTTCTCGCCTTTCACGTTGCTTCTCGGTGCGTTATAAGCCTACCACGCTTCCGCTGCGCGCTCTGATTTCTGTTATCGATCAGGTCTAAAGGCCAGGTCCAAGAGTCAAAATCGGGAGAATAAAACAGAGATGAAAGATAGGAATCAACAAGAAAAATACAGATCGCTCCGGAAGGAATGTTAAAATCTGAGACATCAAGAGATTCAAGAGATAGATTTAGAAAGGAAGGATGATTGATTCTTAAGTGGACTTAGTATCATCATGTGAATAGTATATGTTTATTGCAGTGTAAATATAACTGTCTCAGGTTATAGGTATGAACTAGGTTCTCTTTTATGTTGAACTTGGCTCTGATACCAAGAAAACATGTCACGCCCCGTTTCCCAAAATAAATGAAAACGGAGTCGCGACGAGAGTCGGCGACGTATGTACGCGAGAAAAATACCTCACGCACATACGCTAAGCCTAAAGTAACCTGAACAAGGTATAAAATCTACTATGATAAATCAATATCACTGCAATATGACATATAAATATCTAACACAATAATAGCAGATGAAAATAAGAAAGAAATGGCAACAGGATGTGATATAGATAGAATCAGGAAAATAACATGAATAAAAGAGCAAGAATACCTAAAATCAAGAAAAGAGAGACTCCAGCTCCTCGTAACGCATACGATCACACGAACACCAAAACAATATAAGAAAGTGTCTAAAAATTCCTGGACGTGCGAATACAGAGTCGTCAGAAGCGACCTAATGAGTGTGTGTAAAGGAAAAGTTGTTCGTGCATAACAACGCAAGCAACAACATAACTGAAATGAAATATAACAGAATAATCAATGTCAAGAACAAAGTTATGAACGATATATAACTGGTATCCTGACCACTAATGTCAAGATGTGTAACCTAGCATATGTCACTAGTCTGATATACAAATCCGGTCATGTGTACAATCATATATCTATCATAGTTATATATATGTACAGTCAGGTGATTACGGTCAGTCATAATACATTATAAACAGTTTATCATTATTAATTATGTCAGCGAACACCAATTGCCACATGTAATAAACGCATCCTATACTACGCCTACTACACGTGCCAATCGAGATCCTCAGTTATTGAAACTAATCGATTGGAGACATTGTCTGTATTTTCGGTGGGTCCCGTGCATACCCGGGATCACGGCCCAGACTCCTGACGCTGAACCAGGACCTACCGCAAGGTAGTCAGGAACATGTATAATAGGTCAGGTACATGTATAACATGTATAACAGGAACAGGACGGGGTGCTAGTCACCCCACGGGAACCCTGCAGTGGAACCCCTTTCAGCTGTGCAACCTAAATCCTAGGTCCACCCAAAATACAGACGCTGTCTCCTCTATCAATTTCCCCAATTCCAGTGTAAGTTATTTAATGATCATGTTATTAGTTATCAAGATTACTAAATGTACATGTTACCTAAATTTACTGGCATAACTCGGTAATGATAACAGTAACATTAAAAGTGAAATCGTGATACATATATAACAGGATATATATGTCGGTGAATATGATAAACAAGACGAGGTTGTTACCGTATAACAATATTTTTCTTCCCAGTAGTTAGATAACTTGGACATGATAGTCATCAAGTAAATGTCACAAATGTCATCCAGGTGAGTCTTAGTGCAAAGTCCTAACCGATGTCATGTAGTGATCATGTAGGTTTGTTATCAATAACAAGTGAACTTTATTACATACAAGAATACATCAATACACTACAGGTAATACATAGAGGTAATTCATGAAATTATAAAATTTCTAAATACTAAAAAATTAGCTTAATCATTTAAATCACTTTTATAACATAATTAAATAACTAGATAAAATCCTTTATCACAAGAATTCTTGTTAACTGAAGGAGGAAAAAGCACTCACCTGAGCTAGATCACAATCCAAAGCATTGAAATCCTAGAATCCCGGTAAATCTACATAAATTATTTCAATAGAAATTGTTAGGATCTTTTATTTATTTAATCTTAATTAATTAGCTTAAGGTTGAAAGTATGATCCTCTGGATTACATGAAATTAATAGGTTTAATTTGACTAATTTTAAATTTTCTTTTGTTGGGTTTTTAAAGACTTTTTAACATTAATTTCTTAACGGGTTTAGATTTATCATTAAGGGAAATTGACTTTAAAGGGAGTAATTTGATTTAATTTATGTTGCTATTCCTCTGAAAATTTTATCATAGAAAGTAGAAATATTGTACACTGTTATTTGTATTTTCTCTATTTTTTTATATTTTTAACTAATTATTTTAATTATTTTTCTGCAAGTTAACAAGTCTGGATTTTTCTATTGGGTCAGGTTTTGTTGTGCGTGTGGATCCACAAGGGGCAGCCCATACAGAGCTGGGCTGAAAACAGGCTTGTGGGCCTCAGCCAAAATAAAAGATTTTTTTGATTCGGAACTGCAGCACAGGGGCTGCCCCTGTGCAGCCCAGCCCGCAACCAAGCGAGCCAGCCAGGCCCGGGTGGGCCAAGACCAGCCCAGCCCCGGGCAGGCCAGGGCCAGGCCCGGTGTGCCCTGGCCGGGCCCAGTCCTGCACAGACCTGGCAGTCTGTGCAGAGCTGCTCTCGGCCTGGCCAAGAGCAACGACTGGGATTTTTTTCAATTTCTAAATTGTAGAAGTTTTTTTAAAGGGTATAAATTTAGGTATGCATTTGTACACTCACATGTATTTTAGTTGGGTTTTGAATTGGTTTTAATGTATACAAAAATATTCATGGAGATCATGATATAGACATGATTATTAATAAAAATTTATATCATATTAATTATGAAAAAGAGGTTTACTTTCTTGGATTTTGATTTGCTCAAATCAAGCTTTGTGGGATATTAAAACAATAATCATAAAAAAATTTATTAGATAAGTTTCTAGGAACCAATAATTATATTGCGGTGAGTTTTAGCAGATTGCTGAAATTAATAATTTATTCTTGTGGTTCTAATTTAATTTAATATTATTTTTTATAAAAAAACTGAAATTAAATTCACAATCTAGATATACTTACTTGAGTTGCTCCTCCTTGCTTGCTCCTAAATCCTTGTACCTGGAATCCCCTTTTTTCATTCACGATCCTCTTGAGGAGAAAGAAAAGATGAAAGGTGGGGAGAGTTTGGATTAGGGTTTTCTCTTGAGGTAGAAGAGAAAGAAAGAGTTTGAGTCTTTATATAGGTTATTAGATATTTTAGAAACCTGAATTCTACTTAGGTTTAGATTGCTTAATTTAGTACTTATAATTTAGATTAGGATTGGTTAATATTTATGAAAAGATTTGATAAGATAGGATTTGGATTAGGATTAGGATTGGGTTTTGGATTAATGAGTAAGGATCTCATGGTAATAGGTTATATTTAGGCTTTAGTTAGAAGAAATAAGTAATATAAGAATAAGAAAAATAGAAGGTGGGCTTTAGTTTTTTTTTTGGGGGGCTTAAAGAAAAATAGAAAAAGGAGAAGGAAATGAATGAAAATAAGGGAGTGGGCCTAGTTCATGTGGGCTTGGCATAAAAAGGAAAAAAATAAAAGGAAAAGGAGAATGGGCTGAGCTTATTGGGCTTGGAATGAAAATAATAATACTACCCATTAATAATAATTTAAAATAACTAAATATAAGCAATAAGAGTCTACAAGTCATAAACAATAATAATACTAATAATGATACTAAATCAAGTTAACTAATAATAATAAGATAATAGGTAGAATCAGGTAAATTTTTAAAATAATAATATGGTATTATTAAAAGGGGATATTACAAAACTTATAGAAAAAGGTACACAAAAAGACTCCTAAATTTTATTTTACACCCAATTCTACTTTTGTTGCATGTGCGTAGCGTGTGCCTAAACTCTAGCTCTAGCTAATCAAATTTGGTTCAGTAGCTCGACATGCATTTTCCTCTCTGTTACCTTCAATTCATATGTACTTTTGCCATTAAATAGGCAGGTTCTTTGTTATACCCTCTTCTCGATTTTTCTACTACTTGTTTTACTCAACCGGGGTAGAAACAAGTAATCATTGTTTTACAGTAATGAAAGGCCTTGCACAAATGGTATTGGTGGACAAAAACAAGGAACTCAACTTCATTCTTATTCTATAGTGAGCTAGTTCAGCTGATACATCAAGTTCCAATACTTGCAAGAGACTTCATAATTTATCAACAGGTTCCATCAAACTACACCAATCTCTTATTACTTTTTCTGTTTCTTCTTCCCCATGTTTCTACAACCTGCCAGGTACCTCGTGTGGTATAAACATGAATAACATACATTGTCTGTCCATCTGATATAAAACGTGGAACAAGCAGCAGCAGTAGGCCAACCTAAGATGGGCAAATGTGCCATATATGAAGTCAGGTTCCATGTCCATCAACACATTTACTTGTGCAGCAACATGTTCATTTTTCACTTTTTTATCACTTTCATTTTTCTTTTTTTTCTTTTTCTCCTTTGTGCTTTTAGCATATATGTCCGTGAGTTGTAGAAATATTACATATGTATCCTCGGCTTACACATATTTTCTTATAGATCCTCGTGTTTTTAATTTATTTTGCAAATATTTCCTTCCGTTACTAGGTAGGTAACAGCCACTAATGAGATTGATATGAGGATAAAATTACCTCTTAAATTACACTTCGAATGCCATGTCACCTGCTTAAACTCACCCCTAACTTAAATTCTCTCATTAACAACAATTAAAAAAAAGGATCTAAACTTTAAACCCACCATTTACTTGAGAGCATTATGACCCATCATTTCCCTAAGTCTTAAGTACAATGTGTAACCTCCTCAGTCCTCACCTCCGTCAAGACGCAGAAATATTTCTTCCCTTTTCCTCAAGCTTTAAGATCCTCTCCTCCTACTCCTACTACTGGATCAAGTTTGCTAATATGGGTGTTTAAGAAAGTTATTAACCCTACAAGCTTATAATTGATATTCTTTTTGTGTCTTCTCTAGGAACCAAATTGATAATTTGGTGTTTTGAGTCTCAAAAAGCAACGATTCGACTGGCAAAATGCTAGGTTATCAATCATTATCAGCCAATTTTGATAATCGATAATAATGTACCGGGTTTTGACATACTCTACATGATATTAACCATACAAAATCAGTCAATATTGTCGATATCCACAAACGATATTGATACTAAAAACCATTGGCCTACAACAACATTGGTAAAGAGATTTTAAACCATGGTACAAACTTAAGTAGCGATAGACTTTTCCACTTTCAGAAGGATTTGGATGCAAATCCTTTCTGTTGAAATATGATGATGGGTGTTTACTTTGACAATCCACTTTGGAAGTAGATCTACTTCATAGAATGTCCAGAACACAAAGAAATCAAATGATTTGATGTTTTCTACATGTGCATCAAGTAGGCACAAACTGAGCGGCTAAAAATAGCAAGTTGTTTGTTCATCACATACTAGGATGATTATTTGCCAACAAAAAATGGTTTCCAAAAGTTTTGAAGTGTTTAGATCATCATTTAAGTTTTGGATTTTCAATTTGTATGCCCCAAACTATAGATTTAAGAAACTTTCTATTTTCAACCTTCGATTTTACTCCTACTAGATGCATAGGTTAAAAAAATTTAGAACACTTGATTTTATTTTTTTTTTTTTGAGCATTCTATTATAGATCTAAGTAACTTTCTATTTTCAACCTTCGATTTTACTCCTACTTGATCCATAGGTACAAAAATTTAGAACACTTGATTTTTTTTTGGAGGATATTAAATGATGTAAATCAATTTCAATAGAGCAGAAAATCTAATTGAGTGCCCCCTCATTGGGAAAGATTTGCATCCAAATCCTTTTGAAAGTTGGTAAGTCTATCTTAATATATTATATATGTACCATCATAAGGTGGGTTTAGGTGAGTTTGGATCTCGGTTCAGTTTCAGGTTTCTCGAATTGTGTTTGGGCAGGTTTCAAGGTAAAAAAACAACCATCTTGATTAGATTCAACAGGCTTTGGACCACTCTCACACCTATTATTTTTAGGCAGATTTCATGAGACCACACCATCGACAACATTGGGTTATGATGTCTGAATGTGGATTCTTCAGCTACTTCTGTTGTTTATTCTATTCTCAAATCATGTGGTGGATTGCGATGTGTGAATGTGAATACCTAAAGAGGATGGGTATCCTTGGATATGATTCCTAGATTTCAAATTGCTAATTAATTTTCTTTTAAATGTGATATTTGCACTCAAGTTAAGCAACCTCGAAAATCTTTTCATTTTGATGAGAGTATTAGGCTTCTTGAATTAATTCATAGTGATATTGTGAGCTTGATGGTATCTTACTCATGTAGAAAAAGATACTTTATAACATTTATTGATGATCTTTTTTAAGTCCATCATGTTACTTTGATAATATGTATTTGAATGCAAATCCCCTTGTACTATATGGTTCCTAAGTTACATAGATGGAAATAGATTCCGGAATTTCACATAACATTACAAGATTGCAGTCTGGATGATAAAATTCAAAATATAACTTCTGGGAGCTTCACTTTTTTTGTGTTTGTCTGCGTGTGTTTCAATGTGTTTCAATGGCAAGCTCCTAGAATCAACTATCACTCGTTTCCTACAAGCAATCCTTTGCAATTATTGGGGGAAAAAACAATTTTGATTACCTCGAGATCCGAAATCCCATCAGTCGAAGACAAAGGGAACTGCAATGATTGTATGTAGACCCTACCCTAGTTAGTAGTTACTCCATTTCTGAATTATATACATAGAGTTCAATCCACAGAATTCTCACACGAAAAAAAGGGAAAAAAGATTCATCTTTTAGCGCGTACCAGGTGGGTCGAGATCAGAAGGGGGTCTCATGGGCAGGAGAGGCTCCATCCATGCTCCAATTCCTCGATCTCACTCAAAAAAAATTTCACCAACAACACTGAGAGATTAAAATTAGGGTTTGATTTCCAACTTGAGGTGAGCTTAGCTTGAAGAGAGCTGAGGGTGTAGCTCCGGCTGCTGTGCTCCGCTGTCGGCCACCGCGAGGTCGCAGGCGAGGCGATAGCAGGTAAAAGGAAGGAAAGAGACTGGAGAGAGAAATCCGACCCCCCCTCGCTCTCTCAATGAACAATGCGGGCTGTAAAATTTGGACAAGACCCTCGCTTTCGGACAGGATGTTTTTTTCAGCCCCCTCAAGTCTTCGAAAGCCACCAAATTCAGCTATCTTCCAGGGCACGTGTCACGCACGTGCAAGAAAATGGGGAGCCTGCTCCGTTGGACTGTAGAAACTAGAGCTCTGGAGTTTGACTTCAACACGAGAAGGAAAACTTTTTCAATATTTATAAGGGCCTGTTTTATTGTTTGAAATCAGGAAATTTGTCGATTCCTGACAATCAGGGGCGGCTCGACCTCTATGCGAATGAGGCAGTCGCCTAAGGCCCCTAAATATAATGGGGCCTCCAAAATTATAATATAAATTAGTATTTAACTAAAATAGTAAATATAAAATATAGAAATTGTTTTTTGTTTGTTCAACTAGGCATGCCGGAGTGGTTATTAGACATGATTAGAAATTGTGTGGGGCTTTGCCTGCGCTAGTTCGAATTCTGTCATTCACATTTTTTTGATTTTTTTTTTCCTCTTCATTTTTTATATTAACAAGAAAAGCATGAGTTTCTTTCACTTTCCCAAGCTAATATCCTCCACTCTCTATAACTATTTAATTATAATTAAAGAGGAGTCTCTTCCACTTCCTCAGCTGTCTTTTCCACTCTCTCAAACTATTTAATTATAATTAGAGAATTTTTCAAAATTAAAACTCTCTCTGTGCAGCCTCGCTCTTCGTCGCCCCCGTCGCCCAGACCTCAGACTGACGGCAGGACCTGCAACTGCTCTATAGAAAATGATATGTTAGCAAAACTTGAATATAAAAACTTGATTAAAAATTTTGCATCTTAAAAAGCTAGAAGAATTATTTTTTAATAAAATATTGATTAAATAAAATATTAGTTAATATTAATTACTTTTTTTAAGTATATTTTAAAAGGGTCCATTCGAAATTTTCGCCTAAGGTCTCCCTAGAAATTGAGCCGCCACTGCTGACAATATCAGGTCAACAGATTCATATTGTTTGTTTTGACACGATTTGACTCATGAATTTAGATTTCATGTCATGAGTTGCTTGTTTGGCTCAAAATTGTGAAGTTCTGATTTGCGTAGCAGTGATTTATAAAAATTAAGTGTGTCAATGTTTCAGTCATAATTAGTCAAAAAACTCGATTATGAAATGCAAATTTTGCTGGCGAAAAATGACGTTGAGGGTCCAAGGATTTCAGCCCACAATGTCAAAACAAAAAAGTGGTTTGAGAATCCTAATATGGATTCAAGCCTTGTCAGAGCTCAAATCTATGAAATCCTACAAAATACATCAAAACAAACAGGCCCTAAGCCGACGAGGGTCCTGTGCTCTAGTTCCTCTATCTCTCTCTCTTCTTTTCTCTACATTCAGTTATTTCTTTGTCTCTAATAAATATTTTTACTATACATTTTGGTATCTTTTCTAGTTTCATGGAATATATATTTCGCAAGTAAGGAACTCTCATAAGTAATTTATGGCAAGTGAGGCATGACTTACTAATAAAAGTGTGAAAGTGGAAATCTCATAAGTAATCACAGCCATTGAATCCTAACTCACCGGTAAAATAGTAAGAGTGAGTTGCAGAGAGTCTTAAGCTTAAGTCTCGTCTACGGCCTATATTAAAAAAGAGGAAGAAAAAAATCCACGGCCTTTAGTGTGTTAGTCAACCACACTACACCATGCATTCCCTATTTCTCATTTTCTACCCCATTTCTCAAATATTCCATGTTTTTTTTTTGTATCTTCGTGCATTTGTTATGCACCCATGAAGCAGATAGAAAGGGGTCTTTTCCATATCATAACCTTCATCTTTACTTTAGAAGGGATTTTAGCATGCACATACTTAAATTTTTATATCATTTGTATTTCCATACATACCCATCTTTTTTTAGGGTAATTTTATGTACACACTTCCCTTAGCTATAAGCTGATGTTATTAAAATAACTTGCGATGACAAAAATCATATACTAGAAGAATATAGCGTGTTTGGTTTGGGATGGAAGTGGGAAAAAGCGATAGTGGGAAAACTTATTTCCCATTTGTAGTGTTTATTTGGAACCGGAAAAGAAATTGGGAAAACCCTTTTTTCTTTTCCTTTTTTTTTCCTTTTTATATTACTATTTTCTCATTTGCAGGGGTCTACAATTAATTTTGTGGTCATGTAAATCTTACTTGTAATAAATTGTACCTCAAAATAGTTAATTTTGTGGTCATGTAAATCTCACTTGCAGTCTAATTACAGTCTCAAAAAAACTTCATAATTAATAAATATTTATTTTAATATTATTCTGCGGTCAATATTTTGGTCAGTTTTTTCGCTTCCACTTCCATGTTACTAATCAAACATCGAAAAATACAATATACTTTTCTACTTACACTTTCACATTACAACCAAATACCCAAAAACTTACTTGCACAATCTCCATTTTTCACTCCAATTTTCACTTATACTTTTTCCTCTCACTTGCAACAAACCAAACGTGTCAATTAAGGGGCTATTTGGATTCAAGGAAGTGGGCAGAAGTAAGGAAGTGGGCAAGTATTATTTCTCACATCTGCTATGTCCATCCAAACAGCGGAAAAGAAAGATGAGAAAACCTTTTTTCCTTTTCTTTTTTCCTTTTACACAACCATTTTCTCACTTCCAGGGTGCTACAGTTAATTTTGTGGTCATGTAAATCTCATTTGTAATAAGTTGTAGTACAAAACAGTTAATTATGTGATCATGTAAATCTCACTTGCACTCTAATTACAGTCTAATTTTTATTTTTTATAATTATTTTTTATCTTAATATTATTTTACGGTTAACTCTGTGGTCAACTATTCCACTTTCAATTCCAAATTACTAATCAAATACTAAAAAATACAATATATTTTCTACTTCTACTTCCCAACTACCAACTATACACCGGAAAATATACCCACAAATTCTCATTTTTCAAAAAAAATGTACTTCCCACTTCCTCACTTCTGCCCACTTCCTAGAATCCAAACGGCCCCTAAAATGTACGAAAATGTCATCATAGGATTTGAAATATTAAATATTTTTAACGAACAACTTTTTTAAAAAATAAATCTCGCTTGTCCGGGTTTGTGAACCCCGTACGAACAAATACAGAGCCAAAAAAAAAATTTGTTCGTCAGGGGTTGGCAGAACGAATCCAAAAACAACATGATGGAACGCAGGCAGAGCCAATTGACTCGTCACCGACGTGGCACGTCTAAGGTCAATTTTTGGAATTAAATTGGGGGAGTTGATTTTTAGAATTAATTATTTGTGGGTTTTTTTTTTTTTAAGAAAAAGTCCTTCATTATGGGTTTGTTTGATTTGATGGAAGTGGGAGGAAAAAGAGCAAGTGAAAATGAGGATGGAAAACATGAAAGTGTAGTGAAAAAATTTGAAATTTGTGTAATTTCCATTTTCGTGTTTGATTGTAATGTGAAAGTGTAAGTGAAAAAGTATGTTATATTTTTTGGTGTTTGATTAGTAATGTGAAAATATTGCTCATAAGTCGATCACAAAATAATTTTAAATTAATTGTTAATCCTGAAATAACTTTTTTAGATTGTAATTGGACTGAAATTGGATTTACATGACATCAAAATTAATTATTTTGAGTTACAACTTATTATAAGTGAGATTTAGGACTGTTTGATTTCAAGAAAGTGGGGAAGTGAGGAGGTGGGAAGTGTCATTTCCCACTTCCGTTGTCCATCCAAACACCGGAAAAGGAAAATAAAAAAACGCTTTTCCTTTTCTCTTCTCCCTTTTATATACAACCATTTCCTCATGTTCAGGGTGCTACAATTAATTTTGTGGTCATATAAATCTCTTTTATAATAAATTGTATCTCAAAACAGTTAATTTTGTGATCATGTAAATCTTACTTGCATTCTAATTACGTCTAAATTTTTTCGTAATTAATTTTATTTAATATTATTTTACGATCAATTTTGTGGTCAACTATTTCACTTCCACTTTCACATTACTAACCAACTACCAGAAAATACAATATACTTTTCTTACTTTCACTTCCCATCTACCAACCAAATACCGGAAAAATTACACACAAATTCTCATTTTTCAAAGGGCCTATTTGGTTAAGGGTGGAAGTGAGGAAGTGAAGAAGCGAGGAAGTGGTAATAGTCCCATTTGAAACTTGAAAATTGCTTAGTAAGTTTTCCGGTGTTTGGATGTTGTTGGGAAGTGTGATTTGGATAATGTTATGTATTTTTCGGTGTTTGGATGGTAATATGGAAGTGGAAGTGGAAAAGTTGACAACAAAGTTAACTGCAAAATAATATTAAAATAAAAATTAATTAAGAAAAATAAAAAATGCACTGTAATTAGAATGCAAGTAAGATTTACATGATCAAAAATTTAACTGTTTTGTGTTACAACTTATTACAAATGAGATTTACATGACCACAAAATTAACTGTAGCACGCTGAAAGTGAGAAAATAGTTGTCTAAAAGAGAAAAAGAAAAATGGTTTTCTTATTTTCCTTTTCCAGTGTTTGGATAGATAGGGAAGTGAGCAATTATACTTCCTTACTTCCGTCTACTTCCTTGCAACCAAACACGCTCAAAGGAAAAAAAACCTACTTCTCACTTCCTCACTTCCGCCCACTTCTTTAAATCCAAACAACCTCTTACATGACCACAAAATTAACTGTAACACTCTGTAAGTTGAAAAACAGTAGTGTAATAAAGAGGTGTAAAAGAGAAAAGAAACAAAAAAAAAATTCTCATTTCTCAATTTTGAATCAAAATTAATAAAAAAATTAGAAATGAGTTTTCGCACTTCTTATTTTCCTCTCACTTCTGTGAATCCAGACATGTGCTGTAAGAAGTAGATAGCTGAGGAATATTCTGAGCAGTAGATTCTCATCATTGGAGTCGATATCTTTTCCTCTCGCAAAAGGGTCCTGTTACAATGGTTGATGTCTCAATTTGATGGTTATTGATATTATTTACTTCGTTTCATGAGAAGATCTCGTAATGATAACAATTGATTGTATTTAATTGAAGATCACGTGCAATCTTTTCTTACCCATGTTCTACGCACAGAGATAGCGCCAAGTCTAATGAAATTTCTCTCTTTATCTACAAACATTTAATATTTCAAATCCTAAGATGACATTTTCTTAGTTTGACATTTCTTGAAGATATTTCAAATTCCTTGAATTATACGCCCATAATTGGAGATCTCTTGGAATTCTAGACAAAACATATGAGATTATTGAGGGGTGTATCTTACATAAATTATGTATTGATGGTTTGTGAAGATTTTATGAAAATATAAAACTAGAAAGGGTTTGTAGAAATTTTATGTTGATGTATTTGTTTGGGAGCAAGAGTGTTCTCACCGTCTGTCCATGCCCATCGAGTGGTGGTTCGGAATTAAGGTCATTGCTAATATGTTCTAATTATGGGCATGTTTTGCTCGTAAGTGACCCTAAGTTGTTAGTCGTAAGTGATAAACTCTTTTACAATTATTAGTGAGTTTTATGCAAGTAAGTTTTACGGTGTTTGGTTGGTAATGTGAAATTGTAAGTGGGAAAAAATATCGTATGGTGTTTGGTTGTTAAAAACTCACGGTTTGATGATTTAAACATATTAAATATTAAATAGTAAAATAACAGAAAAAAATAAATTTTAAAAATGTAAATATTAAAAATATTAAAAAATTAAAATAAATATTAAACTTGTAAATATTAAATATGAAAATTTTGCTATAGCCACTTACATCGCTTCATAATTAGGAAAAAAAAACTCAGCTTCATAATTATGTTCGCTAAAGTCTCATCCACGTCAGCATAAACTGATTTCACGCAACTATCACTTCTTTATTTTTTTTATTAATTTCCTCTTTTACCCTTCCCATCAACCTTTTACAGATCTCGTTTGTTAGTACTCGCAATAAGTTTTTTTGTGCTGATTTGGAAAGCATTAGAGACATTCGATGTCAGGGACTGGGCCTGATGATGATAGTGATGCTGATATGAGGATTACGACTCATGATCACAGTCCTCTATGAGGACTGAGTCATAAATAGGGTATTTTGTGAGGACTGCGAACATGGTGTCACACTCCTCATAAAGACTCAAATATAGGACAAATTTGTGAATATTGTGATCATGATCGCAGTCTTAATAAAGAAGACTGCGCAATCCTATAAAGACTCAAAAACATTTTAAGATTACAATCATGGTTGCAGTCTTAATAAATAGAATATTTTGTGAGGACTGCGATCATAGTCGCAGTCCTCAAAATAATGCATTTTTGTGAGGATTACGATTATAATCACAGTGCTCTATATTGCGATCATAGTAGCAATTCTAAAAAATAAGGCATTTTCGAAACGGTTCGCTTTTTTGAAGCAATTACGTAGGGAAATTTTTGTATTTCATCATTGATGAACGCTTCAACTTGATAGGTGGGCGCACATTCTTAATTTAAAAAGAGATGACTTAAGTGAACAAAATTATGCGAGTGAGTTTTTTTTCTAATTACGGTTTGACTTAGGTGGCTGAAAAAATATTATATATTAAATATATTAAAAATACTAAAATATTAATATAAAAATAATAAAAAATATTAGATTATTAGAATATTAATAGTAGTCTAATATTAATTATTAAAAATATTTTATTGCAATATAATATTAAATATTATTAAAAAAGTTTAGTAATTAAAAATGTTAGATTCAAAATTTAAAATTAGTTTAATAATAAAAATTATTAAGTTTATATTAAATATTACTAATCTAGTAATAAAAAATATTTCAATAATAAAAATAATTAATAAAAAACTTTAATCTAATAATTAAATTTAATCTAATAATTAAAAGTTATCATAATTTAAAAAGATTAAATTAATAATAAAAAGATTAATCTAATTACAATAAATTATGTGCATACTGATTTGCATGACCACAAAATTAATTGTTTGTACTACAAATGAGCTGTAAGTGGAATTAGCATTATCACAAAATTAACTATTTAGGCTGCAAGTGCATTTTACGACTTACGATCCCAAACAACACCGTAAGTGATTTTGCTACAACTGTATTTTACCAATCACGAACCAATCATGGGAAACAAACATGCCCCAAGTTAAGTTCATCAGGGGTTAGCAACTCTGTACCAGAGAAAAAATAATAAAAAATTCAAATCCCTCCTCCTCTCTCCCTCTTTTCTCCTTAAAGGCACCCATCGGACACGCCACCGTCGATGAGGTCGGCGGCGGCCATAGCGACCCTGGGTTGCAATAATGAGGAGCCCTCATTGCCGCTGGTCTGCCTGCCATTGCAGCCCAGAAACGACGGCAGTCCTGTTGCTGCTGCTCACTGTGGCCTCCCGCCGGATTCGTCGTCGGCAGCGTGCCCAATGGGTGCCTTAGAGTAGGAGAGAGGGAGAGACGAGGAGGAGGGAGAGGGGAGAGATGGGGAGAGAAGCATTTGAAATTTTTATTTATTGTTTCTCTAATCTGAGGTAGCCAGCCTCGGACAAACCAAAATTTGAGAAAAAGTATATATCGTTAGTCCGGAGTTGGCAACCCTAGACAACTGAAAATGACATCGACATTCGCAGGCACCGCGCTGGCGGGGCGGCTCGCCCCGCCGCTGTGGCATGTTGGAGGTTAGTTTTTGGAATTAATTTGGGGAGAGGACGATTTTAGAATTAATTATTTTTTGAGGGGTTTTTAAAAAAAACCTATAATGAAAAGTTGCAGGAAGTATGAAATTCGTGCATAGGAGTGCGAATATTTAAACCCAAATAAGTGATAAGTGTACCCAAAAAATAAGTTAAAATTTTCTTCGACAGTTTAACCCTCAAACGAAATGTCAAAAATATGAAATTAACTTTTCAAATATTATAACTTTACCAAAACAATTAGTTAGTATACCAATGTAATTAATATGTACACTCAACCCCTATAATCTTAATTCTTTTTCAACATCAAACTCTCTCTATTGCTCAACCATAAACCCTAGAAATTTTAGACTCATCCCATTTAAAAGATCACCAACAGTTATGGACAAGCAGATGACAACTTGGGAGCATTATCACGGTGAAAATATGAGTTTTTATCATTTCTATTTGTTGAATTTTTTATGTTCGTCATTTGTAATCTCGCCCACATCCTGTCAGTAATCACGACTTTGTTTGCGTTTCAATTACCCTCTTGAAAGCAAAAACAAGAGAAAAAAGAAAATGGTAAACATCACAAACAGCATGCACTCCAGGATTATTTGGTTTAAATAACCGCACTTGGGAGGAATTCATTTTGGTTTAAATAACAGGGCTTTGAGATATGGAAGGGGGGGGGGGGGGGAATTAATTTCAATTTGGGGTGTATAAGACCATCTCTAAGGGGCCGAAAAATCCAATCCCCTTCAACAAATTAAGGGATATTGGACGGATTTGTTCTTCAAGGGCCCGGAGTTCTTCCTCCCAATTTAAATCCTTACAAATGCCTCTTAATTTGAGAAGGCCAAAAAGTCCTTTAGCAATCTCTTTAACATGTTGACCTTGCCAATTTTAACTTTTTGTTTTTCATAAGTTCTAGTAAATTTAATTACAGTAGAACCCCTCTAAATTAATATCCTTGGCACCCACTCTTGAGTATTAATTTAGAGGGGTTATTAATTTAAAGGATTTGACTTTGTGAATTATTATTTTATCTTAGAAAATGCGTGTTTAATGTTTCAAGTCCTTCAAACTCCTCCAATAGCTCTATAGCATCCTTAAAAAAATCACTTTAGTTGGTAAGCTCTTTAAAATCTCCTTGCAAATATGTTTTATCATAAGTAAAGCTGTTGAAATGTTAAATTTGGTTGAAACCTTTTGGCTACATAAGAAAGTGTTCACAATAGATTCTTGAGGACAATTTAAAAGATGAAAGCTGAAGTCAAAAATATCAAAAACATGGTGGCCTTATGCAAACTAGCATCTTAAAATACTTTTCTAGTTCTTGAATATTGTACGTAATATATTTGTACTTTTATGAAATTATTAATTAATACGATAGTCGGGACCAAAATTTTATACCAGGTTTCAAAATAAATTATTAATTATTATGATAGAGGGGTTTATTAATTTTTTACATTGGCCCAACTCGGGACCGAGATTTTTTATTAATTTAGAGAGGTTATTAATTTAAAGGAGATTAATTTATAGGGGTTCTACTGTAATATATAAAGTAAAATATAAATTAATTTAATTATGTTTAATACACTATTAAATATTAGATTAATACATGAAAATTCTAATTATTAAAATTTAATAATTAATTAATACAAATTTAATATTTAATAATGATTAATACATAAATAAAATATTTATTAAATTTATTTATTACAAATTTATTATTAAATAAATAAAAATTCATTCAAAATATAAAATATTAAAACAAAAGGTGGAGGGGACATTAAGTGAGTACCATTGGAGAGCAACGACCTCTTAATGATCCCTAGCCTCCTCCACCCAATAAGGGATCTCCAAGGGAACCCTTGGAGATGCTCTAACTGAGATTTAAACTTAAATTGAGTGTGTAAGAATATAGTGACACTGCTACGCCAAGCTGAGCGTCAAAAGTAGAGCAAATTGTCGACCGCGGGTGGATTCATATGAAGATCGACGAGAAGCTCGTCGATTGATGAGCAAATCCATGTCGATGCTTATTGACGATCGACGACGACATTCGACCCACTAGACACACGAGCTGATGTTGAGGGAGTAGGGTAAGCTCCTTCACGCGAAGGACCATCCTGCGCGGGTCCTTGACGCGATGTGGGCCGTCCATCAAAGCTGATGGATGGCCTGGTAGTGAAAGAGAAACACGTTTTGTGATTGGCACTCACAAAACGCATTTTTTTTGGTTCACTCTTTCCCATTTGGGGCATAAATCTAACCAGATGGACGAATCCTTCGCGCGAAGGATCAGATGTTCCTTCGCTCGAAGGAGCTATACTGAACCGATGTCGAGACCACCGCGATTCAAATGCTGAGGAATCACATTACAGCAAGGACGCCACGAGAGGTCTTTTCTTTTCTTTCTTTTTAAATCTTGTCAGGTCTTGAAAATTTCTTTCTTCTACAATTGGGTATCAAAATAAATAATTTCTGTCGACACTTTTTTTAAGATGAATTTGGTGTAATTGAGCAAATCAGGAGAATAGATTAATTTAAGATTCATAATTAATTCTAAAAATGAGAGGAATTTTTAAATTTTTCTTAAAAAAATTTGTTGATATATTAAACTCTAGGGTGCTTTCCCTTAAGGGCCGTTTGGATTCAAGGAAGTGGGGGAAGGGAGGAGTGGAAAGTAGTTTTTTTTCTTTTTTGAAAAATGAGAATTTGTATGTATCTTTTTCGGCGTTTGGTTGGTAGTTGGGAAGTACAAGTGGAAAAGTACATAGTGTTTTCCGGTATTTGGTTAGTAATATGGAAGTGTAAAGTTGCGCATAAAGTTGACGTAAAATAATATTAAAATAAAATGTAATTATGAAAAAAAATGCACTGTAATTAGAATGTAAGTGATTACCATAATAGTAAATCTTTTGAGCTATAATTTATTACAAACGAGATTACAAGACCACAAAATTAACTGTAAGTGAGGAAATGATTGTGTAAAAGAGAGAAGAGAAATGGAAATGAGGTTTTTTTCATTTTCTTTTTCCGGTATTTGAATGGACAGCGAAAATTGGAAATGACACTTCCCACTTCCTCACTTCCGTCCACTTCCTTAAACTCTCCCTAAAAAAAATTATGCTCTATGGTCTACTATAATATACTACATAAGCCACAGCAAGGCATGCATCTTAAGAGGATTTTTATTTTTATTTTTTTTATTATTTTTTTTATTTTTTTTTTGGGAAACCAGTCTTTTGTGAATATATGATTACTGAATAGACAAATGTGTTTTCATGCCATAAGTAAAATACTTGACAACATCAAAACTCAACGTTGATTCAAAGAAAATATTTCAGGTGGGAGATTTATTGTAGTCTCATCCCTTCTTCTATGTCAGCAACTGCTCCAACTCCGGCTCCTATCAGCAGGTACATTGGTAATCTCATGTGATTTAGTTTGGAATTTAGATACTTAGCTTGAATTGTAGCTGATCTCAGCCTGCTGCTGCTGTTCCTCAAAACTCTCCTGCTCCTCTCTAAACCACACTCATCCACAAGGCTTCTCGCGTCTGCATCAGGGGTAGATCTCAGGCATTCGCTCTTCATCTGTTACAGTCTGAATTTAGGGTACGATTTTGAATTCTATTTCAAATTTTCTTAATTATTGCCTACAAAAGAGGTGAAATATTGCCAGTTTTATCCTATTTAATTTGATTTTTTTAATTGAAATTGGTTTACTCTTGCGTAATTACTGAAAAAATGAGATACATATGGAAATGCCTTTCTTTTATTTTATTGCAAGGTTACTGCGTACTATCGCTTTTTTTGTTGTCTCTTGGAATTCCAAAATCTCATTCGATTAAAAAATTATGCGGAAAAGATGAAATGGATACACTTAAAGGAATTTTGCCTGCATTAATAAGAATAGCAATGTGTATTGCCAAGCTTTTGTTTGAAATACTTCAAGAATTTTGAGGTTTATGCGTGTGGTTAAAAAGACTCAGACTTTATTGCAAATTCAATATAAATCTTCTCTTGATTTGTCTGTTTAGATTGTCAATTGTTCTCCAATTATATAGGTAAATATATATACTTGAAAGTATTCTATTTAGATTGTCCATTCTCGCTTGATTGGAAGTGCATACAATGTGAGTATTGTAGGAGATGGGGATAAATTTTGTATATCCGCACTGGCAAAGGAAGGGAGCTAACTCAAGAGAAAAAGGAGAAGAGGAGGCAATTGAATAGAGCATATTACCTCAACGGAAAGCACAAGCTACTCTAAGCCTTGCTTCCGAGCGTGTTCCCACGCCAATTTTAGAAGAAATTTTGATTGAGCAGTAGAACAATACTCCTTGTTAAGATTTGGGTCGAAAAAATAGTCCCACATCGGCTAGACATGGGGATAGTCTTGGGTTTATAAGGACTTGGTGTTGTGCGCCGATGACAACAACCAACAGAGAATCTCACAAATCTCCAAGCACAAAGAACACCCAAATAACACAAGAAGAAGACACAAATCGCAAACACACGATTTAACGAGGTTCGGCCTCAATGCCTACGTCCCCGGGGCAATCCAATGGAGAGATTAATTACTAGGAAGATGATTACAATAGTTAGCAGCTTCTTTGAATGCAAGAGAGCTCTAGCTAATTCTTTTTCGCAGGTACAAAACCCTAGAAATCAACCTTAGGCTTAAATAACCAGATTTGTGGAGCAACAGATTTTTGCCTAAACCCGACTGTCGGTCGACCGGCGGGTCGACCGACCTCCTCTCCGGTCGACTCGACCAGTCGACCGAAATTAACAGAGAGTTTGGCTCTTACAGTCAGGGTATTTCGGTCGATCGGCCGGTCGACCGCCTAAGACCCTGTGCATGCTGTGCATGTCGGTCGACCGGACCGGTCGACCGATCTGCCTGACTTTCTGCTGCTGCTATTTTGCCTTCCGTCATCGACTTCCCTGGCGATCTTCGACAACACTTGGCAATCCTGTCAGCTCCTTGGTAATATCCTTTCTTTCCAACAATTCTCCACCTCGGTGAAGATTTTTAAATCTGAGCCGAACACCGACTCAATAGCGGCTGCACCAACATGGTTGCCTACGTACCCCTGCCCAAGGGATTAAGCCGTCCGTAGTTCACCCAAATGAGCTTCAGCAAGCTCATTTCACCTGAATGACATGGAGCAAGTCTTTGCAATGTGCAAACTTCACTCCCGACACCACCTTCGTAAGCATATCGGCCGGATTCTCCGAAGTGTGAATCTTCAACAAGTCGATGTCACCTTCCTCCAGAATTTCCCGAACGAAATGGTACCTGACATCAATATGCTTCGTCCTTGCATGATAGACTTGATTCCTTGCCAAGTAGATGACACTCATGCTGTCACAGTTTATCTTCAACATATCCTGTTCCACGCCCAAGTCATCAAGCAACCCCTGAAGCCAGATTGCCTCCTTCATGGCTCTGTCATAGCCATGTACTCAGCCTCTGTGGTCGACAACGCGACGGTAGACTGCAGTGTGGAGCGCCAACTCACCGGTGCCTATGAGAATGTGAAGACATATCCCGTCGTCGACCGGCGCTTGTCAAGATCCCCTGCATAGTCTGAATCCACATACCCTATGCATTCTTGTTTTCCAGTGTTGTCCTTCTCAAACACTAAGCCTACATCAACTGTTCCCTTGATGTATCTCAGAATCCATTTCACAGCTTCCCAATGACCGTGTCCCGGATCATGCATATATCGACTCACCATGGAGACTACCTGTGATAGATCTGGCCTCGTACACACCATAGCGTACATCAAGCTACCCACAACACTGGCATATGGAACGTGAGACATATACTCACGCTCTTGAACACTCCTTGGAGACATCTTTGCTGACAATTTGAAGTGCGGCGCCATTGGTGTACTAACAGACTTAGTATCCTTGCTGATATTAAACCTCTGCAGTACCTTCTCCAAATAGCCCTTCTGAGTCAGACTTACCCTGCCAGCTCTCCTGTCTCTAGTGATCTCCATGCCCAATACTTTCCTTGCTTCGCCCAGGTCCTTCATCTCAAACTCTGATGATAGAACTTTCTTCAGAGAATCAATAGCAAATCTCGACCTCGAGGCAATCAACATATCATCTACATAAAGAAGTAGATAGATATATTCACCTGATGGTAGCCTGTTGTAGTACACACATGGATCATAATGGCTACGTGTGTACTTCTTCTTCCTGATGAAGCTATCAAATCGCTTGTACCACTGTCTAGGAGACTGCTTCAATCCGTACAGCGACTTCTTTAGCTTGCATACTAACTCTTCCTTCCCTGCAGTTTTGTAACATGTGGGCTGTGTCATATAGATCTCCTCCTCAAGATCGCCGTGGAGAAAGGCGGTCTTCACATCAAGTTGGTCAAGGTCCAACTCATTTTGCGCAACCAAGGCCAATAGAATTCGAATTGACGAGTGTTTAACTACCGGGGAGAACACCTCGTTATAGTCAATTCCTTCCCTCTGAGCGTAGCCTTTAGCCACCAACCTTGCCTTGTAGCGCACTGCATGTTCTTGGAGAGATCCTTGCTTCTTAGCAAACACCCACTTGCATCCTATGGCCTTCTTCCCCTTGGGCAACTTGGTAAGTTCCCATGTGTCATTCTTGTAGAGAGATTGCATCTCTTCATTCATGGCCGCTTTCCACATCCTTGTTTCTGAACTGATCTCAGCTTCTCTGAAGGTAGATGGAATAGCCTCCTCGACAACTGGAAGTACATATGCGACGACCATATCAGTGGTGAGCCAACCTGGTCTCCTAGTGTTCCTCCGTGGTCTTTCAACTGCAGTAGGATCTGGAACAGTACCCATGACCTGCTCCTGACCCTCTTCAACATCTTCAGCATCTTCTTCAACTGCTCGATCGCCACCCTGTGTCACCTCAGGAATGATCCGAACTGATACTGAATCCTCTAGAGATGGTGGATCTGCATCAATCTCCACCTGCTGCAATAGCTCCTTGGTCTTGCTGGTCTCCACCTGCTGAGAGACCGTAGGCTTCATCAAAGAAGCTTCATCGAACGTGACATCCCTACTGAGTATGAACTTGTTGTCCTTTTGGTCTCAAATGTTGAACCCCTTGGTTCCTCACTTGAAGCCAACGAAAACCCCTTTCTTTGCCCTTGGGTCCAACTTGTCTTCTCTGACATGGTAGTAGGCTGGACATCCGAAGACCCGTAGAAATCATAGTCCCCAGCAGCTTTTCCTGATCAAGCTTCAAGAGGAGTCTTCCCCCTTATTGCAGACGACGGCAACCTGTTAACAAGATGGCATGCATACGCCAAAGCTTCAGCCCAAATTTTTTTTGGCAGTCCTGCATTGGTTAACATACACCGAACCTTCTCTAGCAAAGTTCGGTTCATCCTCTCAGCCACCCCATTTTGTTGCGGAGTCTCTCTTACCGTGAAGTGTCTCTCTATGCCCTCATCAAGGCATAGCTGTAGGAAAGGATCTGATTTGTACTCTCCTCCATTATCAGAACGGAGGACCTTGACCTTCCTTCCCGTGCTTCTCTCCAGATTAGCCTTTCACTTCACGAACAGTTCTAGGACTTCATCTTTGTGTCGCATAGTGTACACCCAACAGCGCCTAGAATAGTCATCGATGAACGACACAAAATAGTGGTTACCTCCAATCGATGCAGTCTTGGTAGGTCCCCATACATCCATGTGAACATAGTCAAGAATACCCTCTGTGCAGTGTGAAGCTGTGCCAAACTTCACCTTGGTCTTCTTGCCGATGATGCAATGTTCACAGAGATCCAACTTGCAGATCTCGGCACCCTTCAACAACCCTTTCCTCACAAGAGCTTGCAATGATTTCTCCCCTGCATGTCCCAGCCTCAAGTGCCACAGCTGGGTTGAATCTTCCTTCTGACTGGTAGAAGCTGCCACCTGCCCTGTCACTGTACTACCTTCAAGTAGTACAAGTTGTTCCGGCGATCGGCCTTCAACACCACCATCGAACCCTTTGTCATTTTAAGAACTCCTTCCTTAATAGACACTCCAAGGCCCAATGATTCCAAAGCTCCCACAGAGATCAAGTTCCTCTTCAGCTGAGGTACATATTTGTAACGCCCCGATTCCACGGATACGGAGACGTCACTGCAACGTATATACGTAGGTCAGAACTACCCTCCCGTATATACGCTAAGCATCAGTACAGACAAGAATCAGAGTACGGAAGCAAATGGTGCATTATACATTCCAACACATATATATACAATTACAGAGTTATCACCAGAGGTGATGAATATTACAATAATAATACATCACAGATATGCGCAAATGCGAGAGTACAAAAGATATACATATATGAACAACATAAAAGGGCGCTCACATACAAGTATACAAGGAAATGTACAAGTATGAATAGAAAAAGGGCACTCACGAGTTTACTAAAGGGAAACTCGAGAGGCACAAAGGGGGCCTGGAAGGATGAGGCTCTGGACGGTCGGCTGGAGATCCACGCTACCGCTGCGCTACTCTGATCCGCAAGGGGGAGAATCTACACGCTCCAAGCTCCATGACCTGGACATGAGGATCCAGGGGAGTCAGTGAAACTCCCCAGGCGAGTATGATACAATGCCAGGTGGCGAGCCAGGATGAGTACGAGTGTCAAGTACAGAAGACAGGAGGGTTAGAACACAAATGAAGTATATATGAACGGGTATGACATAATCATCATAAAACAGGAAATCCAGAGTAAAACTGATATAAGCAAGATTGATTGTATACGCTTAGGTCACGGTCCCATGAGACTAGTACATCGAAGGAATAATCCAAACAAGGAAACCCTCATCTATATACTTCTATCTCATGCCACCGAATATCCAAGCGTATAGAATCAGAGTTGCAAATCAGATAACAGTCAAACGGGAATACATATAGGAAATCATAACATGCATAGCAAGTGTAACAGGAATCAATAACTGGAATCTATTATTATTATTACTTGTCTTACTTTGATATCTAGCTATGTGAACTAGCGTCCTAACGCACATAGATCCATATCCGAGTAAAGCAAGGTTGTTATTGGAAATAGATGGAGAACTGATAGAGCTTCTTATAGTAGTTCCATACACCTGGAACCAGTTTGGAGGCCCAAAGTCCCCCTAACACGCATCTTCTGTGGGCCCAAAGTCCCACTAACACTTACCGCCAGTATTTTTTATAATCCATCACTATAAGCAAGATATCATTCCGGCATCCATCATTTCCTCCCATTCCCCATACAAGTTGTCCTTTTTATGGCTTATTAACATAATTATCAGATTACGGGAATAACTGGACATAACAGGAATAGCCCAACAGATTCAAGAGGTGGCCCCCACCGAGTATGGTGTGGCACTTTGTTCTGAGGGGATGGATTCTAGAGGTGGCCCCCACAGATTCAAGAGGTGGCCCCACCGAGGATGGTGTGGCACTTTGCTCTGTGTGGCACTTAGTTCCATAATAACAAGACAGGATTCCCGTAAACATGATAATCACAAAGTCAAGTATATCATGCTGGGTGTTGAGTGATAGCATGACAAGGTGATGATATTTAACAAGCAATCAAACATGACAAGAGATTGATAATAGTCTGGGTAAATCATAATATAACAAAGGTCTTACCAAGTGGTAGCATGCCAGGTGGTCAGGTGATAACACAGTAGATGGTCAGGTGATATACATGTGTTAAAAGGTAGCATGTAACTGACAGGTCTGAAGTAATGGCAAATGGTAACCTGAAAGTAACTCAAAGTCCAACGACCACGAAGGGTCGGCCACGCATGGTATATGATGAAGAAACAAGCATATCATAAGCATGGTACAAGCACAAGATGAAGCTACCATAATACAAGCAATTGTAGTGAAATACATGAATATGGAAATAAGAAGCGAAATACTTATCGTCCCGGCGAAACGGGATATCAAATAGAGAAGAGCGAGACTACTCGCCTAAACCACCAATATGCCAAAAGATCCAAAATCCACGGAAGCTCGGGATGCGCCACAAAACCTAAAAAGAAGTACAAGGTGGTGGTGATGGTGGTGGTGATGGAAGTTGATGATGAGAAGAAGGTGGAGGTTGGAGCTTTGTTGTTGGTGTTGGTGAGAAGAAATGGTGGCCGGAGATCGGAGGTCTCTCGCCGGAGTCGGGGTGGCCGGAGGCGCCGGTGGAGGTGGTGGAGGTGAAGGAGATGAAGAAGAGTTTAGATTAGGGCTTTGGTTCTTGGTGAAGAGAAGTGAAGGGAAGTGAAAAAAAAGAAATGAAATGAAAAGGGAAGGTTTAAATAGGATTTTGGATTTGTGAAGGAGGTGTAATTATGTAGATGAGAGGGGGCTTTTTGCAAAGTGGAGGAGGGGATGAGTGTCCCTCTCTTGGCCACTTGGCCGGCCATGGAAGAGAGAGAAAGGGGGCATTAATGGTGGAGGTTGGTGGAAGTGAGTGGAGGAAAATGGAATTTGGGAGAAAATGGGATTTTGGGAAATTGGAATCCTTGTGGATTGTGGAGGAAGGAAAGAAAGAAAATAGGAAAAGAAAAGAAAATGGAAAAGGGAAATTATTCTCTTGGAAGAGAAATGAAAAATAATGAAAGTGGCGGATTCCCGGGATTCGGTTGCGGATGCGGAAATCTTTCGGGAAAATACCGGAATCGTCCGAAATTCAAGTATCTCAGAACGACCCGAAATAATTATCAAAATCAAGAATATAATATTAAGTATCATAGTGAAATCCGTTTTAAGAAATACTTTATAGTTTTAAACTAAAATCCCGGAATCAATTACCTACCGACTCTGATGGAATTTTCATAAATTCATAAAATCCTCAGAAAAAGAATGTAGGTAGAAATATGATTCTAAGGAATAATGCCTAAAGGACCTTCTAGAAATTCCTAGCTGATTGTGAAATAAAAATCCGAGAATCGGTCAACGGAACTGGCCGACACCGGTTTTGAAGACTTTCATTTTAATTTCAGAAAAATCTAGAAAATCATAGAAAATATATAATATTGAAAAATGATATTTAAAACTAAAATCGGTCAATTCTAATTATCAGAATGTCTAAATCGAGTAATACTCTAGGATCGGGCCTTCGGTTCAGACTAGGGCTGACTCCGAATCCACGAATCCAAATCCAAGATAAAACAGTCATATAAGGAATTCATAATACAGAATAAATACAGGAAACAAATCGAAAAAATACGACCGAAAATCTGAATACGCAAATAAGTACGTATTCCGGGAACGGGGTATTACATCCACCCACCTTACAAAAAATTGCGTCCTCGCATTTCGTTAAGGGGTAAATTGAACCAAAGGGGACAAGGGTGGAATTTATACCGATTTAAGATATGAAGCACTATAGGTAGGGCTCTCAAGTCGACTGAACATTAATCATCCTCCGCACTTCCGGCTGTATAAATCTTCGAATAATGCTGAATAATACTGCTGATGTCGTGGCTGTGCAATAAATGAGCCAGAATACCGAAGATAAAGAAAACCCTGATAGTCCTGAGCATAATAAAGAAGGCCGATAATTAAGAATCCCGAATACCAGGCATCAATCACTCTGAACGATATAGTAGAGAATGTAGAATATCCGTAGAGAATTCCGACTGCTGACTTCTGAAAGATAGCCAGATCAAGATCGATCTAGAGAATACCAAGCTTCATAGAATTCACCGAAGAGATCACATAATAGCTTCATGCAGAACCAGCCACTACCTTCCTAGTCTATCATATCTTAATGTTGGTATAAGGGCTTCATAAAACCAAAACAGGGAAAGGATAGGAAGGATTAGGAATCAAAGGAAGGATGGCCAAGAAATAGATAACTCTGCACTTGTAGTTGGAATGTATAACCAAGACTCAAGTATTCCAGTTGCAAATTTCATTACCATTAATTTGCCCTCTGGACGTACTGAGGAAGTTAGAGCCTAGGCTCTGATACCATCCTGTAACGCCCCGATTCCACGGATACGGAGACGTCACTGCAACGTATATACGTAGGTCAGAACTACCCTCCCGTATATACGCTAAGCATCAGTACAGACAAGAATCAGAGTACGGAAGCAAATGGTGCATTATACATTCCAACACATATATATACAATTACAGAGTTATCACCAGAGGTGATGAATATTACAATAATAATACATCACAGATATGCGCAAATGCGAGAGTACAAAAGATATACATATATGAACAGCATAAAAGGGCGCTCACATACAAGTATACAAGGAATGTACAAGTATGAATAGAAAAAGGGCACTCACGAGTTTACTAAAGGGAACTCGAGAGGCACAAAGGGGGCCTGGAAGGATGAGGCTCTGGACGGTCGGCTGGAGATCCACGCTACCGCTGCGCTACTCTGATCCGCAAGGGGGAGAATCTACACGCTCCAAGCTCCATGACCTGGACATGAGGATCCAGGGGAGTCAGTGAAACTCCCCAGGCGAGTATGATACAATGCCAGGTGGCGAGCCAGGATGAGTACGAGTGTCAAGTACAGAAGATAGGAGGGTTAGAACACAAATGAAGTATATATGAACGGGTATGACATAATCATCATAAAACAGGAAATCCAGAGTAAAACTGATATAAGCAAGATTGATTGTATACGCTTAGGTCACGTCCCATGAGACTAGTACATCGAAGGAATAATCCAAACAGGAAACCCTCATCTATATACTTCTATCTCATGCCACCGAATATCCAAGCGTATAGAATCAGAGTTGCAAATCATATAACAGTCAAACGGGAATACATATCGGAAATCATAACATGCATAGCAAGTGTAACTCCTATCAATAACTGGAATCTATTATTATTATTACTTGTCTTACTTTGATATCTAACTATGTGACTAGCGTCCTAACGCACATAGATCCATATCCGAGTAAAGCAAGGTTGTTATTGGAAATAGATGAGAACTGATAGAGGTTCTTATAGTAGTTCCATACACCTGGAACCAGTTTGGAGGCCCAAAGTCCCCCTAACACGCATCTTCTGTGGCCCAAAGTCCCACTAACACTTACCGCCAGTATTTTTTTATAATCCATCACTATAAGCAAGATATCATTCCGGCATCCATCATTTCCTCCCATTCCCCATACAAGTTGTCCTTTTTATGGCTTATTAACATAATTATCAGATTACGGGAATAACTGGACATAACAGGAATAGCCCAACAGATTCAAGAGGTGGCCCCCACCGAGTATGGTGTGGTACTTTGTTCTGAGGGGATGGATTCTAGAGGTGCCCCCCACAGATTCAAGAGGTGGCCCCCACCGAGGATGGTGTGGCACTTTGCTCTGTGTGGCACTTAGTTCCATAATAACAAGACAGGATTCCCGTAAACATGATAATCACAAAGTCAAGTATATCATGCTGGGTGTTGAGTGATAGCATGACAAGGTGATGATATTTAACAAGCAATCAAACATGACAAGAGATTGATAATAGTCTGGGTAAATCATAATATAACAAAGGTCTTACCAAGTGGTAGCATGCCAGGTGGTCAGGTGATAACACAGTAGATGGTCAGGTGATATACATGTGTTAAAAGGTAGCATGTAACTGACAGGTCTGAAGTAATGGCAAATGGTAACCTGGAAGTAACTCAAAGTCCAACGACCACGAAGGGTCGGCCACGCATGGTATATGATGAAGAAACAAGCATATCATAAGCATGGTACAAGCACAAGATGAAGCTACCATAATACAAGCAATTGTAGTGAAATACATGAATATGAAATAAGAAGCGAAATACTTATCGTCCCGGCGAAACGGGATATCAAATAGAGAAGAGCGAGACTACTCGCCTAAACCACCAATATGCCAAAAGATCCAAAATCCACGGAAGCTCGGGATGCGCCACAAAACCTAAAAGAAGTACAAGGTGGTGGGGTGATGGTGGTGGTGATGGAAGTTGATGATGAAGAAGAAGGTGGAGGTTGGAGGCTTTGTTGTTGGTGTTGGTGAGAAGAAATGGTGGGCGGAGATCGGAGGTCTCTCGCCGGAGTCGGGGTGGCCGGAGGCGCCGGTGGAGGTGGTGGAGGTGAAGGAGATGAAGAGGAGTTGGAGATTAGGGCTTTGGTTCTTGGTGAAGAGAAGTGAAGGGAAGTGAAAAAAAAGAAATGAAATGAAAAGGGAAGGTTTAAATAGGATTTTGGATTTGTGAAGGAGGTGTAATTAATGTAGATGAGAGGGGGCTTTTTGCAAAGTGGAGGAGGGGATGAGTGTCCCTCTCTTGGCCACTTGGCCGGCCATGGAAGAGAGAGAGAAAGGGGGCATTAATGGTGGAGGTTGGTGGAAGTGAGTGGAGGAAAATGGAATTTGGGAGAAAATGGGATTTTGGGAAATTGGAATCCTTGTGGATTGTGGAGGAAGGAAAGAAAGAAAATAGGAAAAGGAAAAGAAAATGGAAAAGAGAAATTATTCTCTTGGAAGAGAAAATGAAAATAATGAAGTGGCGGATTCCGGGATTCGGTTGCGGATGCGGAAATCTTTCGGGAAAATACCGAATCGTCCGAAATTCAAGTATCTCAGAACGACCCGAAATAATTATCAAAAATCAAGAATATAATATTAAGTATCATAGTGAAATCCGTTTTAAGAAATACTTTATAGTTTTAAAACTAAAAATCCCGGAATCAGTTACCTACCGACTCCGATGGAATTTTCATAAATTCATAAAATCCTCAGAAAAGAATGTAGGTAGGAAATATGATTCTAAGGAATAATGCCTAAAGGACCTTCTAGAAATTCCTAGCTGATTGTGAAATAAAATCCGGGAATCGGTCAACGGAACTGGCCGACACCGGTTTTGAAGACTTTCATTTTAATTCCAGAAAAATCTAGAAAATCATAGAAATATATAATATTGGAAAATGATATTTATAAATAAATCGGTCAATTCTAATTATCAGAATGTCTAAATCGAGTAATACTCTAGGATCGGGCCTTCGGTTCAGACTAGGGCTGACTCCGAATCCACGAATCCAAATCCAAGATAAAACAGTCATATAAGGAATTCATAATATAGAATAAATACAGGAAACAAATCGAAAAAATACGACCGAAAATCTGAATACGCAACTAAGTACGTATTCCGGGAACGGGGTATTATAATATCTCACTTCTTTCAGCTCCCTCACCATCCCATCAAACATCCTGATTGGAATAGTGCCAACACCCTCCATGATGCACGGATGATCATCGCCCATGACGACCGAACATCCCTCCAACTTCTCAAAACTTGTAAACCAGTCTCGATTAGGACATACATGATACGTTGCACCTGTGTCCAAGATCCACTCGTTTTCACCCGAGTAGCCTATGACGGGAGTAGTAACTGAAAAAGAGAACACTGAAGAATCTGAATCTGATCCATCTGCCTGTGATTTTCTACTTGCAGTATTTACCACTTTTGCGAGATTTGCTTCAGACTTTGATTCTTTCTTCTTTCCCTTAAACTTTGGACAGTCAACCTTCCAGTGCCCAATCTCTTTGCAGAAAGCGCACTGATTTCTCTTGAGATCCCTGAAGCCCGGCCTGGACTTAGATCTTCCTCTTACCTCCTTGCCCTTCCGAGATGAACCCCTGCCTCTTACTTCCAGTGCCTCTGCCGATGAGCTTGACCTAGAAGGATGTCTCTCCTTCTTCCTCGTCTCATAGCTAGTCAGTGCAGACGACACTTCATCATAATCAAGGTCTGCCTTCCATTGATGAAGGTCAGAGTGAATGTCTCATACTCCTCCACTGGGAGTGAGTTCAGAAAGATGATCGCCTTATCTTCCTCTTCTATCGTGACATCCACGTTTACCAAGTCTGTAAGAAGCTTAGTATATCTGTTGACATGTTCATTTACTGTGCTCCCCTTCTTCATTTGAAAACTGTACAGCCTACTCTTAAGCTGCAACCTAGACTCCACACTCTTAGTCAGGTATTTCTTAGCAAGGGTGTCCCACAGCTTCTTTGCCGACGTCTCATGTTGTGCAAGATATTTTATGTCTTGCGACAACATGAACGTATCAAGCCACATGCCGACCTGTTCATCTTCGCCCACTCTTCATCAGTGGTCGTGCTCTTCTTCTTTTCCAATAGGAGAGTGTCCTCGAGGTTTGATGCATTCAATGCATCCATAACCTCGCATCTCCACATCCCGAAGTTATTAGTGCCATTGAACTTGACAACTTCAATCCTTGGGTGAGAATTCATTGTCTTAGCCGAAATTATTTCTTCTGCCATTGTGATTTCTCTGATCCTCTAACTATGCGGAAAATCAACCAACTGAAATAGATCTATACTCTGATAAAAAGTTGGATTTTTACTTTTTCCTTGAAACCCTAGATCGAGTTTCACTTTTGATCTACTTCAACACAGATTCCACGAGCCCTTCTAGCGTCCTCCTGAGATCGACACACGATCCCACGAACACCAATACCTCTGATCTGAGATCGACACACGATCTCCACCGGATCAGATCTCGAGCCCTCCGAGTCCTCAGAAATCCCAAGCGCAACCTAGAGCTCTGATACCACTTGTTGTGGGCCGATGACAACAACCAACAGAGAATCTCACAAATCTTCAAGCACAAAGAACACCCAAATAACACAAGAAGAAGACACAAATCGCAAATACACGATTTAACGAGGTTCGGCCTCAATGCCTACGTCCCCGGGGCAATCCAATGGAGAGATTAATTACTAGGAAGATGATTACAATAGTTAGCAGCCTCTTTGAATGCAAGAGAGCTCTAGCTAATTCTTTTTCGCAGGTACAAAACCCTAGAAATCAACCTTAGGCTTAAATACCCAGATTTGCGGAGCAACAGATTTTTGCCCAACCCGACTGTCGGTCGACCGGCGGGTCGACCGACCTCTCCGGTCGACTCGACCAGTCGACCGAAATTAACAGAGAGTTTGGCCTTACAGTCAGGGTATTTCGGTCGACCGGCCGATCGACCGCCTAAGACCCTGTGCATGCTGTGCATGTCGGTCGACCGGACCGGTCGACCGATCTGCCTGACTTTCTGCTGCTGCTATTTTTGCCTTCCGTCATCGACTTCCCTGGCGATCTTCGACAACACTTGGCAATCCTGTCAGCTCCTTGGTAATATCCTCTCTTTCCACACTTGGCTACTCCCCTTGGAGGCTAGTCTTTTGGGATGATGAACTTAGTCGTATGTGTGAGTGATGTTCGATGTTGGGGAGATTGTTGGGATTTGGGTCGAACAAATAGTCCCACATCGGCTAGACACATGGGATGGTCTTAGGTATATAAGGATTTGGGCTAGGTATATAAGGCTGCCCAAGTCTTTTGGGATGGTGCCCACCATCCCAAGTCCTTACACTCATGTTGTGGGAAATATGACCAAAAAATCATGCCTCACTGTTGGAAAGCGTAGGCAGCTAATCAAAGAGCAAAGGAAGAGGAAACGAAAACGGGATAGAGAGTGCTACCTTGAAAGGAAAGCAATGAGTGTTTATACTCTTGCTTCCAATCAAAGAGCAAAGGAAGAGGAAACGAAAACGGGATAGAGAGTGCTACCATGAAAGGAAAGCAATGAGTGCTTATACTCTTGCTTCCAAGAATGTTAGAACGACAATTTTAGAGCAAATTTCAACTGAACAACAAAGCAATATTCCAAATGAAAGAACAATGAACAATCTTACTGAACTTCCAAATCATACCAGATGTAAGCACTCAAATTCTTCTCAAACTACAAATAGCAAACAAAACAATGGTAGAAATCGATCGAAATGTAATTATTATAACAAACACAACATTCTACATAAAAAAAAATCAATCCATATATATTACAAAATATTCCTAACATGTCGACTAATGCACCTCTACTTGAAGATGAGCATCCTGGGTAAACCAATCATTCATGTTGCTTCTGGTACATCTTCACCTTCTATCCTTTTGTCATCCATACTCTATGCTTTCTGATTCTATGTATTGATAGTATGCCATATGCCTTTGTCCTTGGGAGAAAAGCAAAGTATATCGACATCAACCTTGGCGTTAACATGTCCTAAATGTAGAGCTCTCTTCTGGGAGGATGAGAAGGTTAAGACTAAACTATCTAAGGTGGCATATAATTCTATGGAAAAATGAAGATGCCTTGGTTAAGAAAAATGCCAAAAGAGCTGGATAAATTTCTAAATTCGCAAACAATACTGGGTTGGCAAAGCATTTTTGAGCTAACATACAAATGTTCAATTCAATGTTTGCATTCATCTCACTAGGAGCAAAGATTGTTATAGTGTTATGAAAGGCAAAGGGCCATATACCTTTCGGATACATGTGCAAATTTATCAGAAAATTAGTTCTTTACTTTCAGCAGAAGGTACAATCCTAAGATATGCTCAGTATACATTTATGATACTGAAATGAAATCGAAAATTGAATTGCTTCATTGAAATTGATTCATGGTGAGAATAATCCTCAGAGTTCAAAAGTAGAGGATGCATCAGAGAATGCGACCCAACTTGAAATGCAGAGAATTTGAAGAAGATAATGGAGAACGAGTTTCTGGATTCAGAAGTGGAGAATGTGTCAGTTAATGCAACACAACTTGAAGATACAGAGAAGTCGAAGAAGGTAATAGAGGACAAATCACAGGATTCAGAATTGGAGAATACCTTAGTTAATGCAACACACCTTGAAAATACAAAGAAGTCAAAGGAGGCAAAGGGACCACTAGCTGCCTCAAAGTATGTAAATTTAAGAAAGAAGTTACTGCTGTTCTTATGAAGGTTTTGGATTGTTGCAGCAAGTATGTGAAAGATTTTCGGTCTGTTCGTAATTGGTATAATGCAAATAAAAATGAAAAATTCAGTTTGCAAATTACTGAGGACAAGATGAATAAAGGCTTGAACTGTAACATTCAGATTATTTTTACCATGGATTAGCGCCCTAATTTTCAATTTTTAGATTCATAATGTTATAATTAATGCGGTAATCCTTGTGATTGTGATCTTAATATGATTATTGGGATAGTTAATTAATAATCTCTAATTTAATTATATGCAAGAGAATTGGTATATTTATGTGGATGAGTTTGTGTGAATATGTGTAGGTGTATTCACACACACACATGGTTGTATACAGAAATTGTATACAAATATTTATACTTAGCATGTGTTATACCCCATTAACCTAACATGTATTAAACTCCACTAATCATTCAATTAATGATAATTAAGCCAAGATTAGGGAGGGTTGAGGTGGCTTGGCTAGCATGAGGTGGTGACATGAGAAATTGATTTAGCTAGGTGACCTCATGAGATTAAAGGTTGCAAAATATATAAGTGGTAAAATGAGAGATAATTCTCTCATTTTCACTCTCTCTCTCTCTCTCCCCCTCAAGCTCTTTTGGTGGTGGCAGGCGACGGGCGGCCACAGCTGCGACCGGTGACAGACGGTGGGCGCGGGCGCGTGGGCTGTTTGGGTAATTTCTCGGGCATCCGAAGTTCGATTCATGCGATTCTCGAATTGTTGTATTTGCGAAGACAAGAGTTATATTTACACACCCAGCAAAGGCGACGGCGACTTGAAGGGAAGGTGCGGCTAGTGGAGGCCGACCAAGGTCAAACGCGCGAGGTTTCGCCGGCGACGAGTGGTGCACGTGTCGGGGGATTTTGTATTGAATTTTCGTTAAGCATCGAGGTGAATTCAGTCACCACTTAACTGAAATTTAATTAAGAATAATTATAGAGTAGGCTTTGATTTAGATATGTTTATTCTTGAATAGGGTATATCCGGGAGATTGGACGATTGATCGAGCCAGTGGTCATCAAAATCTGTGAGTATTGTATCTTCGATTATTAGAATTTATGAAGAATGGATTGAGAAAATGACTAAGTAGTGACTAATAAAGTACATAAGTAACTGTGAACATCTATTAATTTGCTAAAATCATAAATTGATAGTTAGCTTAATTACATTATCCCTATTCCCTAATCAAGTGATAATTATTATAAATCGATGTTATAATTGAGTTTACAATTTGACATATCTATTCATGTGTATGTGTGATGATTGTTTACAACTATAATGTATACCGAACTTGTGAAATTGATGTGGTTATATCATGAACCCTAATTGAAAACTACTGTATGGATATTAAATTGGAATCAGATACCGGTTATGATAATTATAACTTGATCAACAAGCACGTGATTAGGTATTAATACTTTACCTGATAAATTGAACTTCATGTCATATATGAACTTGAAAATACATAAATATGATGGCGTGTAACACATTGACATGTGTGAGTAATGATACCATAAGAACTCTAGAGAAATTATTCGATAATTGAGTAAACTCATGACAAACACTGATTGTGATTGTTGGTTGATTTCTATGAATGTAAATGTGGTATTGGTCTATGCATACTTGTGTGTATTTGTACGAGAAGAAAGGGACCGTGCAAGAGCCGATAGGCGGGAGAAGACGGAGTATTTTAT
Source organism: Agave tequilana (assembly GCA_038442645.1). NCBI lineage: Eukaryota > Viridiplantae > Streptophyta > Magnoliopsida > Asparagales > Asparagaceae > Agave > Agave tequilana. The sequence continues at coordinate 62,281 of JAVJIF010008091.1, forward strand.
ATATTATATATGTTAACATGTGAATCCATGTTGAAGGAAGGGACCGGTGGATGCCAGAGGAGGGAAAGACGGTGTTATTGATATATATATGTGTGTGTGTGTGTATGGATTAGTCTGGAGGCCGATTGATCTCTACGCAGATTTATCTATAATAGAGTGGGCTCTGGGATACCCAGAAATTTTAACCTTCCAAAAAAAATATATATATACATATATATTATATATATATTATATTGAAGGAAGGGACCGAAAGATGCCGGAGGAGGGGGAAGATGGTTAATATATTATATATATTGAAGGAAGGGACCGACGGTAGTCGGAGGAGGGGGAAGACGGTGAAAACTCAATCAACGAATGTGATTGTGGAATGTGTGTATTTTAATTGTGTCAAGTAATTATTATTGTGTACCATAAGAACACGGTATGTGATCGGTGCAATCATTGGAGCTTGACATCGTGATACATGACTCACTTTTATATATTAATATTATGTGCTATAAGAGGACGATATATTATTGGTGCATAACTAATTATGAAATAAATAAGATACGAAATTATTTGGTAGTTGAGACATTTATATTATATGAAAGATAAAAGAAGACTGAACAAGAAGTTAAGAATTGATAAAGAATTGAATTTCCTATAAAATTAAAAATTGATATTAGAAATTTGAAACTGTAAGTTTTGTAAATATGTATTCATGTAGGTTAACTTGGAGGTTACCTTGCCCATTGAGCTGTCAAGCTCACTCCTTTGTTGTTAATTCCTTTTTCATGTCATGATAAGAGTAAGGACTTAGCTTGAGACCTTACAAGCAGCAAGGTGAATCGAATAGTATTTTATTGATCACTTATGTTTTTCTATTAAGTTATCTCTTCATATAAGTTATGAAAATACTCGTGTTTTAGTGTATTTATAGTAATGGTTGATAATGGTTTAAGTGATGTATATGTCAATTCTATATTTGAGATAGTTTGAACACTGTAAATGATGATTTTTTGGAAGTGATGTGAATATTAGAATATCCGATATTGTGATTAAGTGATGTATTTCTGGAATTGATAAGTAGGCTGGTGTTGACCGAAATTTGATATACTGTATAAGGGCAGACTCCATATTATAGAGGAGATGTTGCCGAAATTATCGATGATTATTAGAATAATTATGTATAGCAATTATGATTATGATAATTTGAAGATTAAAAACTGGGACCGTTACACACCCTCTAGTAATGAAGTTGCAGCTTTAATGGTTGGTGACAACCTTCAACTTGTAGATGAGCGTGATGTTATTGTATGACATGATTAGCAGGTTTCCAGCGAATTAGTGAAACACACCCATCTTACATGCCTCTTCAATATCCTATTATATTCCCTTATGAAGATAGATGGCATTGTTACTAGAAATTTAAAGAAAACGGGAAGAAGAAAGGGATGCCCAAGAGTTTCAATGAGATTTTTTTGCATATAGAATCCAACAAAGAGAGGGGGAAGGTTTGACCGTTCTTAGACGGGGAAGATTATTTCAGCAATTTGTTGTTGTCTTGTTGATGCATATGCTTCTATCGAAGAATACGGATTGAGTTGGGTTCGTAATAACTAGCAGAATCTTCGTTGTGAGTTATACCAAGGCTTACAAGATGTTGTAACTGCTGGAGAAAATGACACATCACTTGTAGGGAAAAGATAATTTTACCATCTTCTTTCATTGGTGATCCCACATATATGGTACAGAATTATCAAAAGACGATGCAATATCTGTGTGGGCTGGACCGCCTGACCATTTCATTACCTTCACTTGCAATCCAAATTGGCCAGAAATTCATGATTTCCTTAAAGTGATCAATGGACAAAAGCCATAGATCATCCAAACATTGTCGCTCGCCTTATCCATGACAAGCTTAATCAACTGCTTGATGATCTTATAAGAAGTTGTTTGGTGATGTGATAGCTGGTAAGGCACACTTTACCTTGCTATGTCTTTGGTCTTTGATACCATTTCCTCTAAAATATACTGACGAAAACCTATTCTACCTTGCAGATTTATCCATTGCGGAGTTTCAAAAAAGAGGGTTGCCTCAATACCACATCTTATAACATTTGATAAAACCAGAAAAATAAAAAAACTCAAAACAGGTAGATGAAGTTGTTCGAGCTGAGATATCTGATAAAGCAAAAGAACCACTATCGCATGACTTGGTCAAAAAACATATGCTACACGGCCCTTGCGGTGCTCACAATCCAAATGATTTTTGCATGAATAATGGTAAATGTACAAAAAAGTATCCAAAACCATATAGAGCATACAACAATCGATGAGAAAGGTTATCTGGTCTACAGAAGACAGGAAGGTGCTCCAACTGTACTTATTGGGGATGTTGAGATCGATAGTCATTAGGTTGTTCCTTACAATCCGTACTTACTATTGAGGTATCAAGCTCATATCAATGTTGAAGTGTGCAATTATAAGAAGGCTGTGAAGTACTTATTTAAGTATGTGAACAAGGGATCAAACTCTGCTACCGGTATAATCTCAAGCACCTTAGAGCACAAACATGATGAGATAAAATGCTATTTAGATTCGTGATATATATCGGCATCAAAAGCTTGCTGGAGAATTTTTGAATTTAATTTGCATTGATGATTTCCACCTCTCAAACATCTCCAGTGCCACTTACTTGGTGAGCATATGGTATTTTTTAAAGAGAAGGAGAGTATTAATTTATTCTTGATTCTGATAAAGGTGCCTAGTCAATGTTAACTGAGTGGTTTGTTGCTAACAGAAAATATTGAGAGGCTCAATAACTAACTTATGTTGAATTTCATTTACATTTTGTTTGGAATAAACGAAGTTCGTCTTGGACTCCACGAGAAGGGGAATTCATATTGGTCGCTCGCCATATGCTCATCCAACTTCTGAAGAGCTATATTTTCTACGAATGTTGCTCAGCAAAGTTCGAGAGCCAACAAGCTATGAGGACTTGCAAACTATTGATGGTGTTTTCCACCCCACTTTTAAGACAGCCTGCATTCTGTTGGGCTTGCTTGGAGATGACAAGGAGTGGGACTTGGCTATAAATGAAGCATTTAAGGGTTTGTTTGGTTGTCGTAATTGACTATAATTCGTAAGTCATAATTGGTAAATTTTTTTTACAGTTGTAAATAAGTTACATGAATGTAAGTTTTACGATGTTTGGTTGGTAATATAAAGTTGTAAGTGAGAAAGTGTATTGTATTTTACAGTGTTTGATTGTCGTAATGTGTAAGTCGTAAGTAGAAAAGTTGACCACAAAATAAACTATTTGGTAATCTAAAATTTTTTAATATTGCAAATAAATACTAAAAATGTTAAATATTTAACAAAATTAATATTAACATAAAAAAATAATACAAATTTGTATGATCATAAAATTAACTGTAAGTGAGTGGTAATTGAGTTGTAAGTGAGTGGTGATTGAGTTGAGTAAGTCTTTTACGATTTACAGTCCAAACAAACACGTTATAAGTCATTTACGAATTACAGCTTTTTACGACCCTTTACGGCCAAACAAACACCCCTAAGTAGGCAACTCCAAATCAGCTTCGATGGCTCTTTACAATTTTATTGATGTTTTGTGAAGTGCTTGATCTGAAATGCCTATGGGATTCCCATTGGAGATCTTCTTGTGATGATTATGGGTGGAAGCTCGAAAAAATCAATCCTTTTTTGGTTATATATAATCCTCTAAGAACGGTTCTCACCGTTTCTGTGAGATTTTCACGTGGGTCGTCAGATCTGATAGATCAAATCAAATAAAATCAGATCTCTATCAGATCCTACAGCTCATATGAAAGTTCTCACAGAAATTCATGAGAACCGTTCTTAGGTGATCATCTCACTATATATACATACACACACACACACACCACACACACACACACATATATACATATTCAGTTTTGCAAAATCAGGCTTTGCTAGATTTTTTTTTTTGTTGAGAAAAATCGTGAGACCGATTGAAGAGATCTTGCTAAAAGATGGGCGCACATTAAAGAATTTCCTTGCATACCTTTCCCTACGGCCTTATCGTGTCTTTGTATTCTGAATAACTTGATTTTTGAATAAACAAAAATAATATGATCATGGGCGGACCCAGTAGTGGGCTGGGCCGGGCTACAACTCTGCCTATTTTTTTTATATATTGGCTTAAACTCATTTTTATTTTTGTTCTTTTTCATATATTGTGTTAGACTCCCTTCTGTTTTGATTTTCTTTTAACAAATTTATTCCTAGTTCCACTCCTGATTTAGTGGAGAATACTGTTTTATTCTTTTGATAAATTCAAATAATTCATAATTATATGTTATTTAAGATTACGCCCACCCAAATTTATTCCTGATTCCGCCCCTGAATATGATGAAGCTTGTAGAAAAATGTGTACATCTTGAAGCAAATTTAAATCACGAGCAATGACCTTAATATGATGTGATCTTAGCATCCTGTGCTGCAAATGATGGTCAGCTTTTTTTTCATTTATGGTTGAGGAGGACTGGGAAGACATACCTTTGGCAGGCTCTTATAACAAAGCTTCACAGCTAGAAGAAGATAGTACTTGCAGTTTGATCTTCGGGCATTGCTGCATTATTGCTTCAAGGAGCTCGAACTGCACATTCAAGATTCAAGATACCAATTGATATTACAGAATTTTCGTTATGCTCTATATCTCAAAACCACACATTGCTGAACTCATGGAAGCAACAGACATGATCATATGGGATGAAGCACCCACGGCAAGTAGATTCGTCTTCAATGCTGTTGATCGCACATTCACAGATTTAATGCAAGCGAATGATCCAATGGCAGAAGGAAAACCATTCAGCAGCAAGGGGTCATATTGGGTGGGGATTTTCGACAAATCTTGCCTGTCATTTCTAAAGGAAACCGCTAACACATCGTACAAGCATCATTGCACAAGTTTGAGCTTTGGAAACATTGTAAGGTTTTTCTTCTTACAAAGAATACGCACCTCCAAAATTCATTTGCTAATTCTAAAGAGACAGATTTTGCACAGTGGATCCTAGATATTGGAAATGGCGATGTTCAAGGATTATCTCTTGCAAAGAATGTGATGGTGATTGGATTAAAATACCATCAGATATGCTCATTAATTCAACTGAAGGCCTACGAGGTTTTAATACATGCTGTTTATCCAGACTTCAGCACAAGGGGGCAAATTATTTGAAGCTCATAGAGCAATTCTAGCTTCCTGGAATGATGAAATTGACGACATTAATGACCAGATACTTAAAGAACAGCCAGTAGTGGCCAAAATTTATTATAGTGCAGACACAAAAGTTGTTATTAGTGATGAAGGAATTTCTGATGGTTACCTGTATAAAACAGTGTTCCTAAACTCTGTTCTGGCTTACCAAACCATAACTTGAAACTCAAACTTGGAACCATTGTTATGCTCTTCAGAAATTTAAATCAAATATATCGGCCTCTACAATGGCACAAAATCTTGGTGAACGTGTTATTGAAGCAGAGATTTTGACTGGGAAAAATATTGGATTGTGTGTTCCAATTCCAAGAATAATGATGCCCAGTGAAAAGGGACGACCTTCCTTTTGTAATGAAAGCAAGACAGTTTCCGCTTCAAGTTGCATTTGCAGTGACTATTAATAAAAGTCAAGGCCAAGCACTTGACAGAGTTGGAGTGTACCTCAAACATAAGTTTTTGCACACGGATAGTTGTATGTTGTTTTCTCACGAGCAACGTCAATAGACTCACTTAAGATACTATTTGAAGAACAAACTGATGTGCCGCTTGATTGCACTTAGAATATAGTGTATAAAGAAGTTCTCCAATCACTTTTGAAACATTCAATGTGACCTTAAATTCCATTCTACCCTCAGCTTTGGTGATGCTCCACTATAATGCCTTCTACCTTAAGGTACACTTTATTTTGTGCATTGTGTGGATTGTTGTGTTGTCAAGATTAGCGGAATTCAATTAGTATCTTATCTTCTGTGATTGACTTTGTTTGTAGGTTCACTAAAGATTATTCCCTTAGTTCCTTTGATGTTATTGTTGGGGTTATTCTCTTCAAGTTATTTTATTACATCACGCATTTTTAGAGAAATGCATGGTAATTCCATTTAAATCTTCTGCCTTCATATTTTATTGCTTGCTACTTGCTTCTTTTATTGTTTATGAACCCATTTATTTTGTCAAATTGCAGGACTGATGCCATTTCAGAAAATGAACTCCATGTTGCATTATACAACTTCTTTCTAACATGACCTCGAGCAATCCTTTATCGGATTGATGCTATTTTTTAAGTTAAAGGTACTTGCAAAATTATGCTCTACTGTACAGTGTTTAGTGGTGTCTATTATTAGTTCGATAGCTCAAATATGTAGTTATATAGATATTAATGAGGAGTTTGTTGGCTGTTGGCATTGAGTTGACTTCGTATTGATTTTCTGTTGAGGGGGAAGAAATGGCTTCAGAAAGGAGTTTGTACTCTAAATCCCACGTGGCGAACATGTCTTTATTTCTATAGTTTTACAAAGCAATGTATTATCCTTGGATTACTATAATCTTTTGATTATTATATGAAGTTTTCTATATTACTGTAAACTTTATGTATAAATTTTCTGGTGATATTTGTAGAATTCTTATAGCGCAAAGGCCTAGAAAATATGCCTCCCTCTATTTTATTTAAATATATTAGTATGATATGAAGACATGCCTTCAGTCTGTCGAGAGATCATAGTGTTGTCTAAATAAGAATCTGGAATATAAAGTATAGCTGTTTAGCAACTGCAGAGTTGTGACTTCCTGTTGAATTGGTGTTGCCTATTTTATTTCATTTGTTGTTATATTTTGATCTCTCTCTTACAATCACATCCGTGGGGGAACATGCTACTTAATCAAACTTTTCTTTATTCGTATACATCTTGATTCCTTTGTTGCTTTATGTCTTTAGATTCCTTCACTTGCTTTTTGACATTTTATTTCGATGCATATTTTCTTATCGTTTATTTCATTTTGCCTTTATTTCTACTTGTTACATTACTTGACTAAGTTTTCCAATTTTTGCTTTATAGGTGTAGATTTGTTAGTTTTGGAGGCATCACTGTAGCTAAAGGTGTACTTTCTTCGCGGTCCAAGGACGGAGAAGAGACCCATTCAAGTATGTTACCACAACTAATGACAATAGACCAATGTGTATGAACTTGAGGAACTTCACTGCAGAATAATTACCAATGTTTAGCATACATTTGTCTTACAAATAGTAGGAATCCTAAAAAGTTGTTGCAGGCTTATCATTCACAAAGTTCATCTTCATATCAAGATATACACAATCTGATCCAACTTTGTGCATGGATATGAGTTTTCGTTACTACTGAACCATATTCATGTTCCTATATGTAATTTTAAAAATATATGCTGATATGTAAATACCACATCCAATCCGTATCCAAAGCACCTCTAGAACAAGCCCTTCTAACTCATTATACATAATTAGTTCATGAGAAAATAATGCGTAATTAGTTCATTAACTTAAATGATATGTATCATGTTTGCATTTGTTTATACTTGTTATGTTAGGTAATTTATATTAGGGGAAAGTCACCAACACCCCCCCCCCCCCCCCCCCCCCCCCACCAACCACCCAAAAAAAAAAAAAAAAAAAAAAAAATCATTTTATCAAAATATAGAAAGCCCCCGCAATGTTTATTCTTATACACTTTTCCCCATCCGTTCTCTAATATATAACTTATGTTATTTTTTATGCCCCAAAAACACACACAAAAATAACTCCGGCATCTTTATTGTGAAGGAATCCCTCCAAAGTTGGCTTAATCTAATTAGAATTAAGAGTTTTTACTTAAATATATTTTAATTAATTTAAATTTAAGATGAAGTATGGAATGAATCCACACTGAGTGAAACATAATCCATTAAAACCAATAAAGCTTAAATTAAATTAAAAATTAGACATTAATCATATAGCAAAAGAATACAGAAACATGAAGGAGCAATACTACGCATTCATGAGGTGGAACCCTCTCCTCAAGGGAAGTTCTCAGCTATATTTATTTCCTTTAGATCCAATCTCTATCCATAACCAATTTTGAAGGACATGAGTATGAGTTCTTCATACGGAGATAGTTCTTCATCCGTATAGATATATCAATAAGTTTTTCTAAACATTTGAGCCAACAATGTGTATGGATGAAATCCAACACACATATAAAACACGTAAACATGTTTTGATGGATTCTATTCATGAAACATATATGCTTTGAAGATCAAAATCAAAATTGTTTTTTCTAAAATCAAAACTATTTTTATGAAAACACTTTATAAATTTTGTGTGTGCGTATATGAGCTTGAGTATTCCACAACTAATCTATCATGTACATTTTATCTAAAAATAAAATCTTAACACTTACAAACATGACACAAGTCTTGAAAATCTTCTCTTGAAAAACTTCTTCTCCATCTTGACTTGCTCCAAACTTGATCCATGAGCTATACTCCTCTTTGAGTACTTGATGCGATCTTGAAGCGCGAGCTCTTGAATCAATACGTGCTACCTTCAAAACTTGACTTCAAACCTTTTATTGAAGCTAAACACCGACTAAGATCTTGGTCAAATATTTAAAACTTATTAAACACAAGATCATTAGTACTATAACTACATGAGTTAATCATCATCAAAACTACAGTGATAGAGCTTTGGGCCAACAATCTCACCTTTATTGGTGATAACAAAACTTATAGAGTTATATATGCATGAATTAAAGTTAAGCTTCATAGAAGCTCCCCCTTAACTCATGTATAGCAATAAACAAATAGATATTCAATGAAAGCTCATAAACAAAATAAACATACATGCATAAATAACAAATATTAAACATGCATATATAAACTCTCTAAATTCTTCTCCCCTTTTTTGTTATTCATGAACAAAGAGGATATACGATATAAATTCATGAAGAGGAAAGATGTTAACTCCCCATGCATACATGCATTATATGAAGAAGGGATGACTAGACCCTAACCCATATAAGCATAGCATACAATGTATAGACGGAGATGTAAGCCCCCCTACACATGTGTACCACTTAAAGAAGAGAGGTCAAACTCCTCAATAAGTAAAATACACTCAACATGAATCTATATATAGAGAAGATGTTAAGCTTCCTCTTGCATATAGCAATACATATCAATCAAATTTTGAAAAATTTTGAAATCACTTTAAAACAAAATTTGAAATTTCTTGAAGTCAAGAAAATGAATTATGATACCAATGAAATCAAATTGTAGTTGACAAAATAAATGTTGGTACCACTTGTAGATAAACAAAATTTTTAAGATACCAATAGTAGATTTTGATACCAACTGAAGGTGAAACTTTAGTACATTTTGATATCAAAAAAATACCAAATGAAATCAATGTATAAGCTTGTGAAAATATCAATTATCATTTAGAATTAAAATTAAACTTGGTAGAAACAGTTTGTCCTTTAAAGCATGTGTGGTCAATGTTAAACAAGCACAAGCACAATCAAAATCATATATATGTATATCACTTGAGATTTTGAATCATACATATATAGTAAACTAGTATGAGTATACAAAATGAATAGATCATGAAAATTATGTGTATAACTTATAATAATCCACCCTTATCATGCACATGATAAAAAGAAATTCAATAAGGTACACAAGGTATGGTCACCCAACCAACCACCCTTAAGTTGGTAGGTTTACAAAAATAAGAATTTGAAAATAATTTAACATGTTTGAAAACTCTACCAATTGAAGAATCAAGAAACTAGTTTAAAATAATTTTTTAAAAAACTAGTTAATATTCTTCAAAATATGAAACCAAATCATAAATCTAATGAAGCATGCTAAATACACAAAAATTGTCACTCAAAATCTATAAGGCATAAAAATTAGCTCATGAAAATAAGGTCATGAGTAAACAAAAAAATGTGAGTGCAAAAGAATCATGTGAATAGCATATTCATGAAAATAAACAGTAAAGATCAAAATATCAAAACACATGAAAATCATAAAAAATATTTTTCATTAAAATTAAACAAGCTTCAAGGTATAGTTATATTTTATTGAAACTAAAAGTATACATACATATCACAAATACAAACGAGTCCATCAAAAATTTTTACATGAAAGCAAGTGACTCAAGGATGTAAATGTATATCTATTAGTTTTAGACAAAAATAACATATACATGAAGCTAAACATATAGAAAAAACAAGTGTAAATAAAAGAATCATCAAAACTAGGTTATACATGTAATGAGTACAAATGAGCAATTAAGTACAAACACATAATAATCAAGTGTAGCTCACTACTTGTACAAGTATAAACACAAGTTTTAATGAAAACTACATTTAAACAAGTAATCGCCACATGAAGTATAAAACAAACATGATCATTAGACTAAATGCACGTATTTAGAACTAGTATATACATAGTAGTTATATAATAGTGAGAACACAAATTATGGATTCATATGAACATGAGTGTATTTCGAAGAATATCTATGTATATCACATGTCTAAGAATATTACATTTAATACAATGAATATTGAAATCCAAGACATGCTAAAAACATGTAAACATAAATAGGGAGTTAGAGATAGTTACCAAAACCAATGAACCAATCTCTAGGTCTCCAAACCATGGTGGTCCTCTCACCAAACTTTCTTGAAGGTGATGCATGCGTAAATATGATCTTTGAGCTTGAAACGCATCTACCGTCAAGGCACCAATCCTCTTACGTTTTGTGAAACCCACACCTACATCAAATACAAGAGGTGAAAATTTTGGTACCCATTTCTTTTTGGGTGCATGGGATTAGAAACAAATAGAACCCAAACATTATTATTAGCAAATTTTAAAAAATTTAGTCTATCAAAATAAAGTTTTGCTAAATGGCCTTTGCGGCCGCAATGTGTACATTTGTACACTCTAGCATACATATGATTGTGGGTGTGAGTATGGTGTGCATGTGTATGCCATGGGGTATGTGCATGAGTATGTGAAATTAATTTCTTGCGAAATATGGATTCCAATCTATTATGATTAAATGCACATTGGCTTAAAATAGAGCCCATACAATCAATTTTCTTCTTTACAATACGAGTATCATTATTAATTTTAGAAGAAGAGACATGAGCATGAGAATCAACAATCTTTTTAGAAATATTTTCTTTTTCTTTAAAATAATTTTTTTCAAAGAGTTATTTTCTTCCAAAACAATCTCTTTTTCTTTTTCCACCAAAATAATTTTTATTTGCAATGAATTGTATCCTTAACAAATTTCATTTAATTTTGAAGATAAGGAAATATTCTCCTTTTTCAAAAATTCATTTTCTTTTGGAGCACATTCAAATTTATTTTTAAAAGAATCATTTTCTTTTAATAAAGAAGTGTTTTCCTTCTTCAAGTTATCATTTTCAATTTTTAATAAATCATATTTTTTAAGAAGTTTTTAACAAAAAGATGCAAGCTCATTATAAGGCATGTCAATATCTTCTTCTTGCTCGGACTCGAAATTTACTTCAAGGGGTCATCCTCTTGGACCATGTAGTACATATTTGAAGCATCACTTCCATCATCCGAGTCACTCTCTTTTTCATTTGGCGATTGTTCTTCAAGAGAGCAAATAGTGTTTCATACTACAAAATTCAAATTAAAGTTAGAAACCCTAGATAGATATTCATCATTTAGGGTAGACTTTAAAGCATGGATGGTTTTTGCATTAGCCTATAGATGTTTACCATTTAAACAATATAAATTTTTAATAGTGACAAAATAAACATAAATTCTTAGGGCTTTTAGGTACATGAACATCTTAACTTTTCAAGTTTGGTGTAACCCCCTGATTCCTGGTGTAAGTATCACCGTATCAGTACGCGATACGACGTACAAAATTGATTTGACCTCCGTAGTAGTCCGATTGAGCTGATTTTAGTTTCAAAAATCATTTTCTAATATTTGAGATTTTTTAAGATTTTTCTGAAATTTTTCTGGATTATTTTGGAAAATCTCCGTAGTCGGTGTCGACCGATACCGATAATCGGCCTTACGATTTTTATTTCACAAACGGAGTTGTATTTTGAGGATCCGCTTTCACCATGTGCCTTAGAATCGTGTTATCTACGTTAGGGTATTTTTGAGGATTTTTTGAATTTATCAAAACTCCGGCCAAACCGGTGTCGCCCGGTATCGGCGACACTCCGGGATTTTTAATTTGCAAACCAGACAGAATTTCTTCAAATCGTTTTCATATTACATCTTAGGATAATATTCGCTATTTTCTGTAATTTTTGGGCATCGTTCGGAGCTAGTCGAATTTTGGGCCGACTTAAATAATATTATTTTAATGATTTAATTCCTTTTCTTTTCTTTTCTTTTTCTTTCCTCTTCTCCATTTCTCCAGAGATTTCCCCCACCGCCATTAGCCACTGCCATCTCTCTCTCTCCCTTTTCTTTATAAAACCAATCCCTCTTTCTCTCTCTTTCCCCAACTCTCTCTCTCCTAATTCTCTCTCTCTATCACTCTCTCTCTCTCAACAATTTCTTCTCTCTCTCTTCCCTCTCACTCACACTCTCTCTCTCGTCCAGAGGAACCCGACCCATGCCCACGGCCGGTGGCCGGCGCGCCACCGACGTGCTTTCCCCCGGCCACGCGCCGCAGGCGCGTGCCCGGACGGCGGCCGCGCCCCCAGCCAGCCACCGCCCCCTCTCCTTCTTCCTCTTCTTCTTCTTCTTCTTCTCCTCCTCCTTTTTCTTTTCTTTTTCTTCTCCTCCTCCTTCTGCAGTCAAACTCCCTCTCTCTCTTTCTCTCTCTCCTCATCCTTTCTCTCCCCCGGCCTGACTGACGGCAGCGCCGCCGCGGCCGGGACCGCGCCGCCGGCGGGCCCCCCTTGCCGCCGGCCAGCAATGTCGGCCGGCTTGCGTGCGCGGCGGCAGCAGCAGCAGTTGCTGCTGCTGTTGTGGCTTCCTTTGGGTTTGGGTAGAACCCAAACCCAATAACCCTATTGGGTTCAATAGTAAAACCCAATAACCCGTTAACCCATTACCCATTAACTTAAGTTAATTGGGTATGGGTTGTGGATCTGAACCCGACCCGTTATCTCACCAAACCCGCATCCAAACCCAATAAAGGTACTTTTTCAGAAAACCCCCTGCTACTTTTTATTATTTGCATTTAAAATATTTTTATTTACATATTTAACCCATTTTGATTATTTTTAGTGTTCGGGCGATATCGGGAGCATCTGGACTCCGATTTGGACGATTCTGGATCCGTTGCGATCGTGAGAAAGAGAGATATCTTCCCATGGCTAGTTTGTGAGTGTTTTCTTTTTCTAAAGTATATTTATTTATTCATGTTTAGCTTTCGTTATGAAACCGTAATTATGGGTTAGTTAAATTAAGAACTTAACTCGAGAAACGTCATGTTTTGTAATAAGAATTTGTATACAATGTGAGTAAACATAGACACTAAGTTAGATGATCAATTAAAGAATCACTAGACACTGTCACTGCATGAATAACTATTATGGTTACACACTACTGCTACTTGGACACCAAGACACGTGTACTTCATTATACGGGATCTTGTCACTATTCCACTGTCACCCTTACCGACCCATTGGTACACTAAGCACCGTAGTGCATGTAGATATCGGTTACACGGGATATCGGTATTGCATGTAGCTTTCATGTAGTTTCATGTACACGTCTCACCATTACATATGTTTGTGACCTACTGATATATGGATACACTAGTACACTGGATACCGTCATGTTAGATTGATATCCTCGTTACATGGATGCACTGATCACTGTTATTACATGCACTATCACAGAGATATTACACGGATTATCGCTACACATAGATGTTCCACTGGTACACGGATAGACCAATGCACGGACTACCGCATTTCATATTATTGTTACTGTTATGTCATGTTTACATATCACTGTTACACATGCATGTCATGTTTCCATATCCCTGTTACACATGCATGTATGGTTTCTTTATTCTTGTCATGTGGATTCCCGTTCATAGTACATGTATTCCATGTTACCGTATTCATGTTATATGATTGTTTCCTGTTACTGATATGGATATTCCCGTTACTGGACATGAGAGCTGTTGATATGCGATATGTGGAATTCCACATCTATTGTTCCTGTTTCCCGTTATATTGTTCCCGTTTCCCGTTATATTGTTCTATGCTATCAACAGAGCTCAGGTCCAGTTATCATGTTACCCGTATCATGTACTATATTTGTTCTTATTACATTGTATACTTGACATATCAGATCATAAAGCTAACTTGGGTATGGGGGAGACTTGACGGTTGATTAGATCTTATCGGGTGATGTACTGGATCCATATTGTTCTCCCACTGCAGGGGACGGTAGTGCTACCTACCAATTGCTCCATGAGCTCTCGTTACTTGATTATTGTTCCCCTCTTAGCGGAGGGCCCTGGTCTCAGCAGTCAGGGGTTTGTTTAAGGCCGTGATCCCGGGTATGCACGGGATACACCTACCCGATAAGAGCTCCTCGACCATGGGTTTTCAAGTAACATAATAAAACAGTATATACAATAGTGACATCGGGACCACTTGTTATTTGGTCACTCTCTCGTTTGGATAATGGTACCCGTATGCCATGTCCGGATGGGTTCGACTGGAGTGCCGGCTCCAGTATGAACTGCCAGTGGTATGAGACACTGGAAGAGATTGACTAAAATACCAGGTGGTACTGATTGTTATTATTGTCTAAATCACATGACATGCTCGACTCATGTATATTATTGTCCTTTCATGTTTGTTACTATTCCTGATATGTTATTCACTATCATGTCACTTGTATATCTTGTTACACTTTCTGATATTCGTTACACTCCATGTGGTAACATGCGATTCATGTACATGTATACCCTGCATTGTAAATATTCTGGTTTATGTATACCTTACATACTTCATTTTGTATCTGCACAACACAGTAGTATGAGTATATTACATGCTGCACATTGCATGTTCAGTTCTATCACTCACCACTGTACAACATATTTATTATATCAAACATGAGACTACTGTAGACATGACCCGATGATAACATGCTAGTTGATGATGGTATTAAAATATGACATTGTTATATTTCTACTGATTCCTAAGTATCTATGATATGGTATCACTGGTATATAAATATGTATTATACATTATTATCGTGCTTGTATTACTATAGTATATATTACTGCCTCCTTCGTTTTACCACTCACTAGGTCGCTTTCTGACGACCCTGGGTTTGCGTGCCCAGATTGGAGATCTGAGTTACCATATCATCAGATAGTGCCTTGGATCACATAGGAGACTCTTCATCGAGATCATTCATAGGTATTGTTGTGTTTTATTTCTGTTATCGTATTTCTCCCAGTTTTTCTATCTGTTATGATCACTCACCTCTTTCTGCAGGTATTCTTGTACTTATTTCATGCTAGAACTCATGTATATATGGAGGTTATTGATTGTACTGAGGCTTAGCGTACGAACGTGAGGGTTTTCCGCCCTGCGTAGGTATGTCGCCATAACGTCCCCGTACCTGCGGGATCGGGGCGTTACATTTGGAGCTTATGAATGTCAAACATGGGAAGTGTCATGAAATCCATGTGTGTATATGCAAATATTGTGATTAGCTAAAATGAGAATCTTTAACTCAAGGCTGTTCGACTCAAATCAAGAGCACCAAGATCTGATACCAATTGTAGGTCACCTAGAGGGGGTGAATAGGTGACTAGCTAATCTAATGCACAACAATGCGGAATTAAAACTAATTATGCAAACTAAAAATTATTAAGCAAACACACAAAGTATAACACAAGAGTGTAACCGAATTTCCGGTGAAGGCCTCTGGACTATCTCCTCAAGATTCCTCTAAATTAAAAGTTGAGGTACCACTATGACTCTCTTGGTTGAATACAAGTATTAGCAAACAATCCCAAGCATATATCAATTAAGCATAAATATATCAAGTATATAAAGAGATAAATAATATAAGCATGCAAGATATATAAACTCAAGTGAGAGAGAGATGAGAAATCGTAAACACGGAGAATTATTTTGAGGCTCGAGCACACTTGCTCTACGTCTCCTCCTTCAACACTATGAAGGATTTCCACTAAAATTGATCCCGCAAGATCACTCGGTGTCGCAACACCTACAATGAGCTCCTTCAAGAACTCTTAGACCCGCAAGTCCCTCACTTGTTCCCGTAAGAGCAACATACGCAAGCACACTAGCTTGCAGATGTCGCACCTCTGACAACTCATCCAACCACAAGTTTGAATACTTGGTGATCACTTTACTTGAGCACTACAAAACTCTCTTCACCGAGGCCACAACCTCTATAACTCCTCACAATACAAGAATGAAAACTTGTGATCACTTCTCTTGATCATAAAAACAACTCTCACAATAAGGATCTTAAGAGGATTGATATAGAAATGGAGTTTGTGTGAGAAGAACAAGATAGAGTTGTGGTGAAAATTCAAGAAATCTCTTTTGAAAACACTCTTAAAAACTCTCCTTTTGATATGAAAGTTTTAGCCTAAAAACAAGTGGAGAAAAAACACTAAGAGAGATAGGAAAAACTGGCTCTAAAACTTCTCCAAAATCTTCTAAAAAACTAGCCAAAACAGCCCCCTTTTATAAAGCTACAAAAACTAGTCGTTGGGGACAAATCCCCAGGCCAGATGACCTGTCGATCGACCGGCCGGTCGACAGGCCAACAGTCATATTTATGACCGTTGGGGTTGTCAATCAACCGGTCGGTTGATCGCACCCAGGTCTTGACTTGTCGGTCGACCGAGGCAAGAACCAGAGATCAAAGTTCTCTGGCTGGTTGACCGCTCGGTCGACCGGGGCCAGATCCAGAGAGTAAACTCTCTGGATTGGTCGACCGCCCGGTCAACCGGCCCTTAAGCCAGGGCTTGTGCACGTCTCTGTGCACATCAGTCGACCGACTTCTGGTCCGGTCGACCGGTCGGTCGACCGCCAGAAGCGTAGGGCAGGGTTAATTAGGGATTAAAACTCGGTCTTTTAAAATCCTATAAAATATCATAAAATCACATTAAAATCTACAAAAATCAGTTCACTGAAATACTTTGAAATCCAAATATGTGTGATAAAAATCAACACATATTACAAATAAGGTGAACTATTTTTGTGATATAGAAATTCAGCTTTAAACAAAAACCGGTATTTTTCAAAAATCAACTTTGAAATGAAAACTGATTTTTTCAAAACTTGTTCAAATACAAAAACATGATATTAAAGCTTATTTGAAGCATTGTGTGTATGGATATGATCCAATACAGATATAAGATGAAATATCTATGTTTTTGACAATAAGCTCAAAATAAAGTTTTGACTTAAACAAAACTTAAACACATGATATAGAAACATCAAATAAGTTTTTTTAAATATTTGAACCAACAATGTATATGAATGAAATCCAACACACATATAAAACATGTAAACTTGTTTTGATGGATTCTATTCATGAAACATATATGCTTTGCAGATCAAAACCAAAACGGTATTTTCTAAAATCAAAACTATTTTTATGAAAATACTATATAAATTTTGTGTGTGTATATGAGCTTGAGCATTCCACAACTAATCTATCCTTTACATTTTATTTAAAAATAAAATCTTAACACTTACAAATATGATACTAGTCTTGAAAATTTTCTCTTGAAAAACTTCTTCTCCATCTTGACTTGGTCCAAACTTGATCCATGTGCTAGACTCTTCTTTGAGTACTTGATGCGATCTTGAAGTGCGAGCTCTTGAATCAACACATGCTAGCTTCAAAACTTGACTTCGAATCTTTCGTTGAAGCTAAACACCGACTAAGATCTTGATCAAATATTTGAAACTTATTAAACACAAGATCATTAGTACTATAACTATATGAGTTACTCATCATCAAAACTAGAGTGATGGGGCTTTGAGCCAACAGGTTTGAGTCGCAATCGACATCTAAAGGTGGGACAATTTTGAAATTTGATGAAAAATACATAATTTGCCTTTACATCATTTACGGTGGTTATTTTAATAACCGCCATAATTTATTAGTTTTACGGTGATTCTTTGAAAAACTGCTATAAAAGCTGATCACTGGTATAATTTTGGGAATAGAAAACACATGTTTCACGATAGTTTGCAATGAAAACATTGTGACATAAAAGGCGGTGGCTTTTATTCTATTTCCAGATCATCTCTTTCCCTTCACCCCATCTTTCTCCCCCCTCGTTCTTCGATCCAAAAAACGATCTTCGATCAAGGCGAGTTTGATCTCTCTCCCTTTGTTCACTAAGGCGACTTCGATCACCAGACGAGTTCATCAAGGCGATCTCTCTCCCCCCTCGATCACCATGCGAGTTTGATCTTTCTCTCCCCTTGTTTATCAGTGCGAGTTTGATCACCATGCGAGTTCATCTCTCTCCTCCTTGTTCTTTGATCCGAAAGATGCAGTTCGATCTTCGATCAAGGCAAGTTTGATTTCTTTCTGTCTCCCATTGTTCATCAAGGCGAGTTCAATCTTCGATCTGAAAGATGCAGTTCGAACTTCGATCAAAGTCAGTTCATCTCTCTCCCTCGTTCATCAAGGGGAGTTCATCAATTATTTGATGATTTCAAATTTTAGAGCTGATTATGATATTTTGTTGGAAGAAGAAGAAGGGTATGATTTTAAATTTTGGGGCTGATTATGATATCTGTTTGATCTGATTTAGATCTATCTGCAACTAAGAGAACCACTGAAGATGTCTGTTGTGATTCTAAAAGTTAAAAAATTACTCAATGAATTTAAATTTTTGATTGTGCTAGAGTATTTTCTTTGTCTTCTTCTTCTACTTTTTTCCTTGGTCTTCTTCTATTTTTTCTTGGTCTTTTTCTTCTAATATTTGACCGAGGGGACGAGGGATCACCAGGCGGGATGGAAGAGGAGGATGAGGAGATCATGAGAAGGACGCGGGGAATACCATCGGGAATGGACGAGGAGGATGAAGAGGGGATCACTTTAATGTTTTTTAAAACAAATTGAGGTATTTTCAAAGCGATTTTAAACTGCTGTTGTTGCCTCCCAGCTTACGTCGTCTGAATAGACGATGATTTTTGACCCACCGTCGTTATTGTTTAAGGTGATTTTAAACCGCGTGGAAGCCAATTTCTGTCGTAGTATATAGCTCAATGAGTTCTCTCATCATCAAAAAAGAGGAGATTGTTGACCTAAGATTTCAATCACTTGTATTTTGATGATTCACAACTCATGAAGTTAAAGAACTAATATCTTGAAGTGTTTATAAAGTTTACAAGTTATTCAAAATTATATCGTAAATCTCAAGTTCAAGAAATATGTATTAGAATATCTCAAGTTAATGATTGAAGTTATTGGAGTCAAATTCAACAAGAAGACTTATTCTAATTGAAAAGAATCTTTGTTTGTAAGTTAGAAATTTGTTAAAGTTTTAAATTATAGATTTTGTAGCTCAAGCTTGAATACAGACACACACATGGTTTGTTTGTTAGTTTGATGGAGTTTCAATATATATAATATATATTATATATATATATATATATATATATATATATATATATATATATATATATATATATATATATATATAGAAAAATGTATATCAGCCGACGGCTGAGAGACCCTCTCAGTCTGCGGTGACGTGGCACATTATTAGCCACACTAGAAAGGACGGCCCGCCTATCGAAATAGTTGAAATTACTAAATAGCCCTGCTGTAAAAGACAGTAGATCTGTATAGTTTATTATATTTTTATATTTTCTGACGTTACTCAATTTTGTCACAATTATCTTTTATAACTGCGGCCAAACTGCAAACATTTTTTTATCAAATCACGAAACTAATTTGAATGCTTCTTTATTATTTTTTTTGTTGTCTGATTTGAAATTTAATGATTTTTTAATATAGTCGCAGTTTTACTTTTTTTCGCATGTAATGTATAAATTATTATTTTTTTTTACATATTGAATTCGGATAAGGACTGCGACTATGATCGCAGTGCTTAACGAGAGCAAGTCGTGGTACTGCGACTATGGTCGCAGTACTCACGACAGCATTTTTTTGGGTGAGTTTTTTTGCTAAGTTATATGTAATAACGGTGTCTAAGGACTGATACTATAGTCGCAGTTTACGTATGGTTTTATATGTTTGATCTTCACTGTAACTTATTGCATGCGAAGTAGGACTGCGACTATGGTCGCAGTGTTTAAGAACAACAGTCGCAATTTTCTAATTTGTGATATACAGTGAAATATACAGTGAAATATACTGATTTGAGAGGATTGCGACTATGGTCGCAGTGTTTTACTTTTTTTTTCGCGTGTAATGTATAATTATTTTTTTTTTACATATTGAATTCGGACAAAAACTGCGATTATGATCGCAGTGCTTAACGAGAGCAAGTCGTGGTACTGCGACTATAGGTGACGGTTGAGTATGGTTAGAAGTGGTAAAAAAAATTAAATATTTAATTGAAGAGTTATGGCTGGAGAATCCGAAGAGTTCCTTTTTTCCAGAGGTTTATTACGTGAAGTACAAATAAACTTGTTATAGAATGTTTTGCCTATATCTTTAGATTACGTATGGTGCACATCTTTCTTTTATCGTGATTAACATTAGTGCATCTCTTTTTTCTAGACTGTTGTTGTATCACGGTAGATAGATTATTAATTACTTCATTAATTCAGTGTAATTAATATAGTATTTTTATAAGATGTGATATACGCGAACTGATCTCAGGGTCGCATGGCTAAACTACCTTGTAAAATTATAAAAAATCTTTTACATAAGGCATGCGAAAAAAGATTGCGACTTTGGTCGCAGTGCTGAAGGAGGTCGCAGTGCTGTACGATAACATGTTTTCGTCTGTTATTTTTTATGTTATAAGGAATGCGACTATGGTCATGCGTGATATAAAAAAGTTTTTGTTATACTATGACTGCGACTAGTGTCGCAGTCGTCATTTAAAATTGAAAGTTATTTTGTATTAAGTCTGCGACCATGGTCGCAATGATTGAAAGTTTTATTATATTATGACTGCGACTATGATCGCGGAATTTGTAAAACGGTGAGAATTCTGTTACAGAAGGCATGCTTCTGTTTATTTCACATTATGTTCATCCAATTTTTTCTATTATATTTTCGATGTAGTAGAATTACGAATTTTATAACTGTAGATATATTCAACTGAAAATTATTTTAGGTAATTTTTGTTTGTGGATGAGTTTATGGCAGTTTAGAAGTAAAAATGGGGTATTTTTGTCATTTTGATTCACGAATGTTTAGACGGGATTTATGGGGTATTTTTGTCATTTTGATTCACGAATGTTTAGGCGGGATTTTTTTGTTTTTTTTTGCGCCTACACTTTGGGACCGATCTGTGGCATATATTCAGCCACGTCACCGTGGGCTGAGAAACTCTCTCAGCCGTCGGCTGAGGTACAGTAACCCCATATATATATATGTATGTGTGTGTGTGTGTGTGTGTGTATATATATATATATATATATTATATTATATATAATATATATATATATATATATATATATATATAGGGAGCTGATCCTCTAAGAACGGTTCTCACAGATTTCTGTGAGAACTTTCACGTGGGTTGTCGGATCTGATAGATCAAATCAAATAAAACTAGATCTCTATCAGATCCGACGGCCCACGTGAAAGTTCTCACATGAATTCGTGAGAACCGTTCTTAGGGGATCAACTCACTATATATATATATATATTATTAATATATATATATATATATATAATATATATATATTATATATATATATATATATAATATAGGAAAATTTTCAAATGAGAAACTTTCTCAAAATAAACTTCGTGAGAAAACCATATAAGAGATATTTTATGGATGATCCAAACCGTTCATCTTGATTTACATACTCTAATTAGACTACCAAAATAAAATCATGCGATTTCAAGTCTTTTTACCCATGCATCAAGTGACATCTTTATTCTACGGCGAATATAACATATATTTTGTAACCACTTGTTGCATGGGTAAAGAAACTTGAATTCACGTGATTTTTTATTGGCAGCCTAAATAAAGTATATAGATCAAGATGAACGGTTCAGATCATCTACATGATCGCCCCTATATGGTTTTCTCACGGTCTTCGTGTGAGAAAGTTTCTCACACGAAAACCTCCCTATATGTGTGTGTATAAATATATATGAGGTATATGTACCTCAGCCGCCAGCTGAGAGAAGCTGGCGCTTCAACATTTTCGCAGTCATAAAAATTCATATATTATTAGTGTAATTAGGACTGCGATCATGGTAGCAGTGCTTAGGTCGCAGTCCTCACAAAAAGACTGCGACCATGGTAGCATTCCCTACAAAAACACTGCGATCATATCGCGATCCTCACAAAAAACTGTGATCATGGTAGCGCTACGCCAAGATTTAGCTACATCGTGCCAGCTGAGAGAATCTCTCTCAGCTGGCGGCTGAGGTACATTTCTCTCTATATATATATTATAAAAATGGATTAAGGGTAGCATTTCTAAAAGTTTGTTTTTACCAAAAAGTCAATTTTAATGAGTATTAATTTCAAAAATAAGTTTTATTATTTAAGATATGTTTTGGAGTTAATCCATACATATCAGTGCTCAAAGAAGTTTAAAAAAACTTATTTTGTGTGATTTATAAGTTAAAATTGATTTAAATAAAATTTTGAAAAGAATCAGAAAACCCGAGTTATTTTCGACAGTTCTATATATACTTTCGAAAATAGATACTCAGTGCGTACAAATCAAAATTTGAGCTTAATCATTTTTGATAGCTCTTTGCACGTTTATTTACAGCATCTTCCAGAGAGTTCTGTCCGTTGCAGAACTGACTCATTTTCGACATGTTTTGTGTGTTTTTCACTGACTGTCAAAAATTATTTTCGACAGCTCAAGATTTATTTTCCAGAGAGTTCTGTACATTCTAGAACTGATCCATTTTCTACAGGTTCTGTTTGAAAATTTTGGTATTGTCGAAAGTGCTTTCAACAACCAATACATAACTTCCAAAAATAAATTTCTGAGTTTGAAAAATATAGTCGTTTGTTACCGTTACCTGCCGAAAGTCCTGCACTCATTTTCGACAGCTAAATGACTTTTTTGCTAAATTTAACAAACATTTTCATTTTTTGGCTATACATTCAAGGGTTTGTAAAAAAATTTCATATCAAGATTTACAACTGTTTTTTGAGCTGTTCCTCTTCCAATCTCTAAGAAAAAAAATTCCAAAAGATTTCTTGAGTTTTACTTTTCAAAATTTCTCTAGTTTTATCACACACAAGTTTGAGCTCTCAGTTTTGATTTTTTAATTATAGGATTTGTGAGAGTTTCTAGTAATTAAGTGTGATCACAAGTTATAATATTTCTTTGTTGAAGAAGTTGAAGCTCCGAGTAGATCTCGTGGGATCTTTGTTGTAGGAGTTGAGACTCCGAGTAGATCTTGCGAGATTTTTGTTGTAGGAGTTAAGACTCCGAGTTGATCTTGTGGGATCATTAGTGTAAGCGTGATTTTGATTTTGCAAACCGCTCATAGAGAAATTTCTCCACAGGAGTTAGGAGACGGGGACACAGATCACGTGTATCGAACCTCAAGAATATTTCTTTATGTTTGCGGAGTTTACTCATTCTAACTTTTTCTTATTTCATATTATTTATAATTGTGTTTATTTATTCTTATATACTGTATTAATTAGAGATATTGTGTAATTGTTTCTAATTTGATTAGCATCACCTATTCACCCACTTCTAGCTGATTTTCAAAAACAACTTTAAGATCAAATTAGGCACAAAGTGGGAGCGCAAAATGGGCATGAGCGGCCAACCGGATTCAAACACAAATGGAGGCACGAACAAAAGATCCAGTATCTACTGAAACAGTACATGGATTTATACTTTCAGTAGTACTTTTGGCCTCTCATATCATTTTGTATCTACTGAGCTCCATCAAGCATGACATGATACGGCTCATTTCCTACCTCATTTTGTACCAAGCTACTCAAATAGAAAAGCTATCCTGTCTGCATGCCAACCTAGTGATAATAAAAGGCCAGCCTTTCCTCATGTGTGGACAACTACCAAAAGATTGGCAAGTCCCCATCCCTGTGTAGAGAGACAAATGTGTTTGTTGTATGCTTCGTAACATACATGATGACATTATTGGTGACAAAAATCTTTTGATATGATCCTGTTCCATTGAAATTTGAAAGCTATCCATTCACCAAAAGTAGAGGATCAAAACTCTCCGTCGGCAGTGCGACAAGAACGTTGTTGCCACAAGATGAGCTGAAGAAGCAATGAATAATTAAATCCTTTTTGAAGAGAGGCCTCGGCCGCATTCTTTAGGGCCTGTTTGGCTGGGAAAACTGTTTGAGAAAACTGTCAGTGGGCTCACTCGATCAACTTTTCTTGAAAAAATTTGTTGGTGGGCCCCATACTGTCAGTTTATCATCCGTTTTTTCATTGTTTTTGCAGATAAAGAGAAATGCGGATTTCGCTGACGTTTTGACGTTGTCAGCGCTTTTTTTTTGTGTTTTGATTTTTTTCTTTTTTTTTTAACAAACATGAATTTGTAAAAGGGAAAAACTGACAGTGGAGCCCATAAAAAAACACATTTTTTTTCAACTTTCTGGCCGTACAAACATGCCTTGAATGTGAAGGTGAGAATATATATTCACATTCTAAGAACAAATTTGGGAGATGCACGCATGAGCAGGGGCTGACCCAACTGTTGGCTGGGCCGGGTTAGAACCCGTCCCACTTTTTCATAAATTGTCTTAGATCCTCTTCTATTTTGGTTCTTTTTCAAATATTGTTTTAGACTCTCTTTTATTTTATTTTTCTTTTGATAAATTTATTCTTAGTTTCGCCCCAGCACTTTGCATCAAACGGAGCACCGGGAAATTCTTGATTTGTTTTTAGCTAGTTTTAGATCGAAAAGTGTGAAAGATTTCATGACACAACTTTGTTCACGCGCAGGGATACTCTGCACGCCGAAGTTATTTAGCTATTATTAGATTACATGATGTTTTTTAAAAGCAAAAGATGACAAGAGGATGAAAGCAAGAGCATAACCTTTCCGCAAAGATTAACTTTTGTTTTAAGTTTCTTAGCTCCGAGAATATTCTTAGTTTAAATATTCCTGAAAACTTTGGCTGCAGCAGCATCATCATCATCCGCGTCTGCTTTACGCAGCGAAGAGCTGGATCTCGAACAAAATATCTCCTTGCAAGCTCAACTTTCTTTACAATAGAAAATCAAATGCTATATCGAGATCCAACTCTTCGCTGCGTAGGGCAGACACGCCTTACGTGCAGCCGGCTACTTCTCTACACCGTGTCGGTTAGCGCACACCCATTGCAAAAGAGTATCACTGTCAAATATCTCGCGAGCCAAATTGTTTTACATGAGCCTATTGTTCTGATACTAACCGAAGGACTTGGAGCATTATTCCAAAAGGCTAGCTTTTTAGGTGAAATTACTTAAATCTTTATATATCTAAGAATATCCTCATGTCTAGCCGACGTGGGATGTGAAACTATTTTGTTCGCGCCAAATCCAGACAGACTTACATTTTTCTCCGATTCATTCAACTGTCCACGCGAATTTCTGCCTCTTATATTATTATATGTTTTGGTAAGAAGAAAGAGGCCAGGCATGAATCATCACACTATTGCAAAACTCAAATTATGTTTCTAATATGCATATTTTAGTTCTGAAAATAATTATTTATGAAAATAAATAAGTTTGATGGCTCTTTTGTCAAAAAGTAGAAAACAGTGAAAATGTTATATTTCCAGAATTAGAAATTCTGTAGATGGTTACATGTAAAATGACATGTTAAGGTTTTAAAATCTAATCTAATCATTTATGATTTATTCATAAAAATTAATTTATTTTCCCTAATTTTAATAAATACTGAACAATCTAACTAGAATTAGGGCGCATGAATACAGAGAAAAAGCAAGAGCATGCATGCATGTGAATAATCAAAGTACAAGCTAGATTTCAAGTGATCTTTAGTTGCGTATAGAATCAAATCTCTCCTTCTTTCACTCATCAATGCTATACATAAGTGGGTTCGGGTTAGTTCCTTTGTACGAAGGACCAGGATGGTCCTTTGCACTGTGAGCTGTTCGATCGTGGGTGCATCAAAATTCGCGCGGAAGTTGAAGGGACACACGGAGCTTTGTTTCTTCTTCCGTTAACGTTATGTTTACACAAAAAGTTTCTCTTTCTAATATTTTTAGCTCGGATTTGCGCGAAAGAAATCCAGTTCGTTGCCGCCCATCGCAACGAACTGAATTCTCTTGCTTAGATCCGGACTAAAGGTACTAGAGAAAGAATCTTTTTGTGTGAATTTAACGATAACAGAGGAAGAAACATAGCTCTGTGTGTCCCTTCAACTTCCAGCCGAATCTTGATGCGCCCACGATCGAACAGCTCATAGCGCGCGAAAGACTACCCTGATCTTCCGTGCAAAAGAGCTAACCAGAGCCCTACATAAGTGGGGTGCACTGTGACCCTCGTCACCACCCCCACCCTCCCTCTGTTCTTCTCGACCTTCCCTTTTAAAATATTCCTCGGCACGGGACCTCGGTGGCAGCCAACGAGATTGCGACACCTGTGCCGGCCTGATGCTATATGTGTGTGTGGTGGTATTTTAGGTCTCCTCTTTAGATTATAATTTAAGGAGACCTACTAGGAGCACTTTTTTCATATATATCTAAGGAGGAGGCTTAAAATGACACCACATACATACATACATACATACATACATACATATGTTGAAGTAACTTGTGATTTTTCCTCCTGTTAAGTACTCAATTAAATTAGGTTTTTAATTAACCACGATATCGATGTATGGATGTAACCTTTCCCCCATTTGACCCCACAGTTTGAGTTTGATTAGGGATACTAAATGACACTGACATGAAACATATCGAGTATTTTCTTATGGAATTCATAGTTTTTAAGAAATTTACTTTATCACTACAATATAATTAATGAAACTTACATCCAACTTTTGACAAAATGATAACGGGGACCTCCACTACAAAGCAAAAGCAAGCTTCGGCTTCTTTCTATGGCAACTCTCTGCACTAGATCTCAAATTACCTACCACAAAATATATCAGGTATCTATATCATGAACAAACAATTAGTTTAGCTTCAAACAATTTGGTCAAATCCACATTTTTGTCTCTTGAAAATCGAATCAATATTTTCTTAGTGGATGTCACTTTTCATAAGTTTTTATTTATACGTTAGGTAATTTTTGCGATAGTAAATCTTATTATGTGTTATAGTTATTTGTATGAAATATTATGGTAAGATGATGTTTTTATTGCTCGAGTGGACTATCTACGTTCCATTATCTTTCTCTTTAATGAAACACGGTGAGTATCCCTACTATTGATTAAAAGAAAAAAAGAAGAAAACATTTCTATCAAATTGTTGTTCCTACAGTATTTGAGTTCTATTTCAATACGCAAGAAAATTGAATTCCATCATAGATGCAATATTCTAATTTTAAACACAGCCAAAACCTATCTGTATATATACATGTATAGTTAATAAGCTAAATAAAAGGGTGTGTAGAATTAAAATAAATTTCTAATCATAATATACCTTCAATTTTCAGTTAGCGAAACAGCTTTAACATAGCATGAAATATCCAGTGAGACAACTGCCTCATTGGTAAAATGGTGGGAGGTGGGTTGTAGGAAATCTCAAAGGTGGGAGGTGGGTTGTAAGGAATCTCAGATTTTCCGAGCTAGGTCGGAAAAAGAAAAAAAAAAAAAAAACACATAATGTGAAATCTATTTATGGAGATTGTTGAGAGAAGATCCAAGGAGACATATAGTTAACTAACTGAAATATGCAAAAATTATAACTAAACTATATAGAACTATCATAAAATTTTACTTTTGAAATCGCAACAGACTAACATAAACGTTGCAGTCAGGTTGGAATGGGATATTTCAGCCATGGCCAGTGTACTGTTGATCTGAGATGAAAGAAATAAAAGAATATTCGAGAAACCATATCATAGACCTTCCTAATTCTATTAATTCTTTGATTATCTTTTGGCTTGGGAATTTGTCTAATAAGGCTTGAAGAAAGTTTGCTTCTGCTCGTGGACTTAAGGGAGTGGCAGGTAGAAAAGCTCAGCAACTTAGAAGGGAACAGAATGCTGCTGGATTTCAAACTGTTGCTGAAGATGAAGAAGAGCAGATGACTTCTGGAGCACCAACCAGTGATGGGGATGCTGCATATAGAGATAGGGAGGTGGTTGGTCAGCTCCAGATTCCTCTCATTGCTGCTCCTCTGCAATCTCGTACCAGTGAGGGTGTGGAGATGATGCTGCTGGAGATCAAGAGTTCCAGCTAAGTGAAACTTTTGATTGTATCCTTCTCTATAAGAACTATTTTCTTGCTGCTGGGAATATAGTTCTGGCAGTATATAATCAACATTAATTGGCTGCAATGAAATCAGGCTGGGGTTTTCGAGTTTGAGACCCTACTTTTTTCCCTTAAAAAAAAGAAAGAAAAAAAAAGGAAAAAAAAAACCCCTTTCCTTTACAATTTAGAAAATTAGCGCTCATCAACTCAGTATTAGAAAACGATAACATAAACATTACATGGATTAAGGATACTTCAATCAAAAGAATATCACATAATATTCGAGTGTGTTTGGAAATTACAATATGTGTTTATGGGAGATGAAATTGGTACATGAATTATTAAAATCCTTTTTTAGCCACTTCTCTGATGTTGTATTTGAAGTCACTTCACCAAGGCCTCACCTTCATTGAGGTTGAGTGCCGTATTTATGTATTATTAGCAATTTAGGTGTGATTTAAACATGTACATCAACAGACATGGGACCAGACAGATACGTAATATTATCACATATATGCAACATCATTTGAAAAATTAGCCAGGAAATTGTAACAAATCACAGCTTAAAATCAGGAAGAGATTTTTATTTTTTAAAATTAACTAAAAATACATAATAATTACAATCATACAATTTTGCCTTTTATTAGTGCATGGTTTATTATAAAGGAAAACCCGCCGACACAATAAAAGGCAGCAACAATATTTTATATATGATCAATTGTTAGGTGCAGCAATCGATCCGACAACTAATCAATATCACCGATCTAATTGGCCAGGTCGGTAAATATCAAGCGGGAGATCTTTCTTTCAATAGAATTTTTCTTAATTACAGAACCATCTTTTAATTACCTTCCTTAACAATCATAACTGTGTG
Source organism: Agave tequilana (assembly GCA_038442645.1). NCBI lineage: Eukaryota > Viridiplantae > Streptophyta > Magnoliopsida > Asparagales > Asparagaceae > Agave > Agave tequilana. The sequence goes on from JAVJIF010008091.1 coordinate 91,740, forward strand.
GGACCAAAAATTTCTGAAGCACACCCAGCTCCCATGGCCCAATCTCACCAATAATACATACAACACAGCCAAAGAAACGAAAAATCTAAATTAAAAAAAGAAGGAAAAAAAAGAAAAAAAATTAAACCTTTTAATTTTTCTATTTTCCCCTCTCAGTTCCTTAATTTTCATGTATTTAGACAAGGAACCAATACTAATAATTAACCATATTTACAAAGATTTTAACCTTTGATGGGAAGGGAGGATCCCCGGGACCCGAACATCTGTTCAAGGAGAACGACGATGGCCATGGCGACGGCAGCGTCGAACCCCGGCTGCACAACGAGGCGGAAAACGTCGAGGCCGAAGGCTACGCCGCCGTTCGATTCTTTGCGTTTGATCTCCGCGACCTGCCGCCGCGCGTCGTCGTAGATCGCGCAGCAGCGCTGAGTGTAGGAGCCCTCGACCTCGAAGGCCTGGGCCGAGCCAGCTCTCGGAGAAGAGCATGGGGAGGATGACCCGCTTCCGCCGCCACCGCCACCGCCGCCGCCCCAGCTGCTGATGCTGAATGGGGACCTCGGAGAGGAGCAGGGGGAGCTGCCGCGGCTGCCGCCGGTGGAGGCGGATTTTGAGCAGTGGTTGATGCGAACTGGGGATTTGGAAGGGAGGAAGTTGACGTGTCTCTTGACGGAGAATCGAGGGTTGACTGCCTCTTCTCCGTCGTAGACCAGCCAGTGGTCGCCGAGACTTAGCTTCTGCGAAAATTTAAATGAAACCCTTCATATCAAATTACATGCGCCAAATTTCTCATGATGTAAAAGTTTAGTGTTGGAAGAAATGTTTAAGCTAAATTACAAATTCTAAGTAAAATTAGATACGTTATTTTTCAATAAAAGTCTACATTAGAAACCATTTTCTTAAATCAGCTTCCAGCTTTCAACGAGTATATTTTGTATTTATGCGCATGCAAAATTATTTCATGCAAAAATAAATTTTGTCTTATTTATCAAATAATGCAGAAAAGACAAAGTTGATGAAAGTGACGCGAAATCCGAATGGAAAAAATATTCGCATAACCTGTCTATTCAGTATTCACACTTGCCTTTTAAAATAATTTAATTATTAAAAAACCATTTTTTTCTCACATATAATTCTTAAGCCCATCCCTATCCCTACGTCATCAAAAGGGTGTTTCATGCAGAAAAGAACTTATGAGGGTGCTTTCTGTAAATTTTACCTTCCGCCGGATTGTGAGCAGCGGTTTGCCGGCGGCGTCCATCAGCTCAATCTCGCCCCTGTGTTCCGACGCGTAATTATCCACTCTGAACACAAGATTCCCTTTTCCGTCAAACACCGTGAACCCGTTACCGTTAAACAGCAGCGACTTCCTCCACACCGTCAGCACCTCCGTCGACTCCCTCTCCCTCTCGATCCCCGCTAACGTCGGCTTCTCGCTCTCCAACACGACGGCGTTTGCGTTCGGGTGGACTTTCGTCATCCGCACCCGATAATAACCCGAGAGAAGAAAAATCAGAGCGAAGAAGGAAGTGAGTTTTTTTTCCCTTGGCTCTCGACTGACACCGTCGCGTATTTATACCCCCAGCGGACGAAAATACCCCTGAAAAGAGACGCGGGTGCCGCCTCTCGCAGGTGACGCAGGATTGTTTTGTAATTTTTGTGGGCCATGGGCGGGAGTTGATTAATTTGATTAAATGCGTAATTTATATTGTCTTTGTGTGAAAAAGTAAAAGGAGGTTGTGGTGCGGGCGCCACGTGGCGGAGGGAAAGGGACATGGTGGGTATCAAAAATGGGTGGACGTAAGCATCCGGCATTTGGGCGGTTCGGTGGGGATCTCGTCACGAGGAGTGGGCCCCGCTGTTGAGTATTTGTAAATGACGGAGATAATATAATTATAACAATTATAATTAGAATAATAATGATGAGATTAGGGGGTTAACGTTTGTTGATGTTGTTTACCAACCGATTCCTTTGGGAACTGAGTTTAATTTTTGAACCCCTCACTTATTAAGTTTGGCGTTTCGAGTCAACTAAGGGCTGCATTCACTGATCATCATCTCTTTTTTCATATCGCCCAGATGAATGAAAATGATCTTCAGGCTTTGGTTTTCGATTTTTTTAAAGAAAGAATTCATTAATAACCCCTTAATCTTCTCCGCTCTCGAGACTTATTAAGAACATTACTTTTTAATATAAGTAGAAAACTCTTCCGAGGCAATATCTCTCTCTTCAACCTCGAGAATCGACTGTGCGATCAGAAGCACCGGCTTGAGAACCAGACTGAACATGGACGTTCTCAGGATCTTCTTGAAACGAGACTTTCCGATTAGGTTATTTCAGATCAGGTAGGGGACGAGACCGGAAGAAGGCGATGGAATCCCAACATTCACTAGCACCAACCTTTTCCCGAAATGCACCTAAGCTCGTCGGGCCGAAACGACAAGGATCGAAAAGGCTATCTTGGATTTTCTGAGGCTGAGAAGAATGATATAATTCGGGAGGTGAAATGGAGACTTTACATTCTTCTGTTTACGAAGATCAAGATGATCTACTATTTTATTTATTTGCATATTCAGAGAAAAGTTGGAGACTTCAAACTTTAAAGAATCGATTTCAAATATCGCGGTTCAAGTTGAAAAAGAGGGGATGAGTTGGAGATAAAACTAGAGCCGGTAAGCTCCCCTCTCCGTAAAGTACCCCTCTACCTATGTCAGGGAGTTGAGGCGAGAGATGGCTTGATGAACTGTTTCGTGCGCCACACGCTGACCCCATTCACTTGCAACTCTAGTTGCTCTTTTTTTTAGGTGCCAATACTTAATGAGGTGCAGGGCTTTGCACCTGACATTACTTTCGGGGGTCAAATACCTCCGATCTTTACCGCAGGTGCCAAAGAAGAATGAGAAGAAGCCCAATAAAAGTAAAAAGGAACATAACCTCTGAAAAACCTTCTCTATCTCTAGACACCTGGTTTCATAGCCGGTCATCCATTTGCTGAGGTAGTAGATCACCTGTTAAGAGATTTCGTGCCACAGAATGAATCGAGGAACTGAGGACGTTTCCAATATTAACAGCCACTCCCACTGAAGCAATTGCATCTACTCCGACACCTATTGATTTAGCACTTTCTAACATAAAAAAGAGAGAATTTGCTCGTCACACTTTAATTATCTTATTAATTTGGTAACATACGCGCATACTTCATTCTTCAAGCACTACAAAAAGGAATGAGGAGCCAACCTTGGTTCATGTATGAGAGTCATACACATATTATAAGAGAACCAATTTCTGTTGACACGTGGAGAGAATATAAGAGCGGATCTAAACACTTTAAAAACTTTGTAATTCTAAAATCCGACATTTTATACATGTGTCAATGCAGAATTAACCTTCTTATAATATGTGTGTGGCTCACACACATGAATCGAACTGAGGTTCACCTGCCTGCACATTAATGTGCATGGACCAGTTCAAATTTATTTTTATTTTTGGAAATAAAAATTCAGTTGAAAATACCTACTGTTTAATGAATTTGCAGCTTATCTTGTCAGGCTAGTCATTATAGAAACCAGATACTTTGGCATGTGCATGTGCAATTAAGAGATGCGTTGTATGAGATTTTGGGCCTTTAATGTTGTGTCTCATTCTTCTTAGTTAAAACTAAAATTTTCAATTATCAGCGTCTCATTTAAATCCAATCAACTAGTCTGTTTTAAAAAATAAATTGTTGAAAGGGGAAAAAAAGAAAGAAAAGAAAAGAAAAGAAAAAGTAGGAAAGCCAAATTAGTGTCAAATTGAGGACTCTTAGAGCTTATATCATAATGGTAAAGATACATGTAATTGTCTTCATTAATTAGTTATTAAGAGAATATTTAATCCCAACACTCTATGTTATCGTGTGTAAAAAACATTATAATAGTAAAGACACAAGTAATTGTCTTTATGAATTATTTAGAAGGAGATTATTAGTTTCAATACATCTTAGAATATCTATACCTGTGCTCCAACCAGAGCTCGCCCAGGTCTCATCCAGTGTTATCTTGCTTTTTTATTATGAACATGGAATTTTATCATAGACAAGAAAAGCCTTCACAACTTTTCTTGTGGATGTTCACTCGACCATTCTGAGAATTCAAACATTTCATACAATTTTTCTCTTTTTGGAGATTATATGATAATCACAATAATAATGATGGAGAGGCTGTAAAGATTCAACAGACACACTCTATTTGATTTGAAATGAAAGATTTGAAGGAATTATTTCATCTTTTTTTTAACTTGGAAATGGAGAAAATGAACAATGGAATTTGTCTTCCTAAAAAGGTTATCTAAAAGAGAATTTTATTATTGGAAGATCTTGTTTGAAAGACAGCTTAAGAAGTGCTCCACTGCATTTGATGCTAATATAAAAATTAGACGTGAAAAAAAAAGTAATTTTTCCAAATCCACGGCCTTATCATGCACACGTTACAAGCTCAATTACTTGACTACCAGAAGATTGGATATCTTTCCTGGTTAAGGAATGCGAAAGTATGTAAATTCTGCACTTGATTATGGCTTGATATACAAAAATTTGTGCTGCATGGTTTCACAAATGCTGATTTGAGTGTAGACTTGAATAGTTGGAGATCTATTCTGAGTTATGTCTTCTCTTGTCAGTCAACAGGTGTTTCTTGGTGTAGGATTAAACAAGATTCGATGTCTCAGATTTACTACAGAGACAAGTACAAAGCATTTTCTCTTGTTGCTCAAGAAAAGTGCTTGGTTGAGGTGGCTGGTGGAGGATATTTTTGTTTCAATTTACAAACCAATAATTATTTAAGTAGACAACTACAGTGGTGTCAAACTTGCAACAAATTCGATACGATCATGATAGAATCAAACTTATCATCGACATTGGACTTCTTTTCATTTGCCAGAAGATAATAGTGTGTATCATGGCAGTACATTTCAAAGATAACGTTGTGGTTATCTTCATTAAATCTCTCTTCAAACGTCCATTTGAAGTTCCTCCGAGTGAAGCTTGGACTAGTTAAATTCACTTTAAAGTAAAATGTTGAATTTATTAGAGTGGGTCTTTTGAAATAATTTTTACTAGTTTCCTTATGGTTTTTTTTTTTTTTAACATTTTAATGAGGGATGTAGCGAAAAAGAAATGCAATTAGAGGACATTGTTTTTCTTTTTTTTTAAGGATCTCTCGTATTTGTGGACGCATATATCTTTTTCTATTTGAGAAATGCTTCAAATAAATTTTTTTAGTATATATATTTGAGTACAAAAAAAATTTCAAGATAGTTTTCAAAGGAATTTTTGCAAATTTTCTTTCAATTTGCAAAGACACTCCTACTTTCTTTCTGGAAAAATGTTGGTACTGAAAAGAGTCCTAAAATAGTGCCTAATGTACTTCTTCAATCTGCACACTTTAGTTTCCTTCGACAGATTTCTATCGTGGTCAAAATCCAGTTATTAGTCTTTTTATTACTACACGTTCTCCAACACTATCAATTTCACCATTTCCCTATGCCAAGAAAAATAAAACAAGTCTTGATTATTCTCATCTTCCGTGTAGTTTTCCTCTTTCATCAGGGGTTCGGTTCATGTGTGTGAGCCACACACACATACAATAAGAGGACCAATCACGCATTGACACGTGTATTGATCCTCTTATAATATGTTATATTTGTGGGCCTCACACACATATTATAAGAGTTTCAATCTACGTGCACATGAACCGAATCCCTTTCTCACCAGGGCTGTATGGTTAGGGGTGGAAGTGAGGAAATAGTAATAGTTTCTTTTGGAGCTTGGGAATTGATTAGTGAGTTTTTTGGTGTTTAGATGTTATTTGGAAGTGTGACTTGAAAAATGTTATGTCTTTTCCGATATTTGAATGGTAATGTGAAGGTGAAAGTGAAAAATTGACCGCAAAATAATATTAAAATAAAAATTAATTAAGAAAAATAAAAATTAGATTGTAATTAGAATGCAAGTGAGATTTACATGACCATAAAATTAACTGTTTTGAGTTACAACTTATTACAAATGAGATTTATATGACCACAAAATTAACTGTAGTACCTATAAGTGAGAAAGTGATTGTGTAAAAGAGAAAAGAGAAAAGGTAAAAAAAAAAGTTTTCTCATTTTTCTTTTCCGGTGTATGAATAGATAGAGAAGTAAGCAATTATACTTTCTCATTTTCTTACTTTCGCCCACTTCCTTGCAACCAAACAGGTCAAGAAAATCTTGAAAAGAATGATACGACCATTATAGCTCTCGTCCCAAATAGACAAATACGACCACGAATAACCCACAAATTGCTTCTCAAATGTTAAGAGGGAATTGTCTGCTAGACCAATATTAAAAATCAAGTGGAAAATGAGCACCAAAATATTTAAAAAAAGACATTTATATTACTATATAGTTATTACCAACATGCAAAGATAGAAGCTTGGGATGCTTATAACATGTAGATGGATGTTTTCGTAGGACCGTTCTTAGATAAAGGATTTTTTTGAAGAATATCTATAAAGAAAAAGATGAGTGTAGAGATCTTTCGCTGTGAGTGATTAGACGATCGATTCACATCACAAACGAGAATATGTGTATAAAGTGTAAGCGCAAAATAATAAACACTACACAGATAATAGATGAAGACACGATATTTTTATATAGAAATTCAAATCGGGAAAAACCACGAGAGGAGAAGGAGAAAAATGCACTATAACTCTCCGGTTTACAAGAATTACATGTATGTATTGGTTTTTCTATGAGTTAGAATTGAACGGAACGCCTCCAAAAGTCTCCTCCTCACTGGAGAAGAAGGTCTATTTGTACTGAACTCTTCCTCTTCAGGCAGATGAGACGTTAGCGAGATAGTGTAACTGTACGATTTTCATGTGCGGATTTGTTGTAACATCCGTGATTTCTTGCGTGATGGTTGAGATTGCATGCATGAAATTTCATCATTATTCATAACTCTCCGCCTTGAGCGCAGGGGTGGAAGAGGAGAGGCGACGTGATTACAGGTGGAGATCTCGACGATTGTTACTGGAGACTTTCGGGTGAAGTTGAGGATGTTAGACTGTACGCAACTCTTGAGGGTGATGCCTCTATGACGGAAGTTTTGTTTCGGGATGACTATGAGTGGCGGAACTTTAGAGGTTGACTTAAGTTCGGCCTGGAATGATTCTGCAAACTGTGAAAATTCTCCGGAGGATCCGATGTGAAGGAGACAGTTGATTGTTGCGAAAACTTCAAAATAAAAACTTGATTGCTTGGACACGTATCAGCATCTTACTGAGGGTTAATTTTTTATCACTACAATGAGAATAGTTAAAAGTTACTTGTGTCTTCGTGGCATGAGAAAGTGATGCAATTAATAATGTTGAAGAAGAAGCTGTAAGGTTCAAAAAGGATTAGTTACGTTGTGATTGAGCAGCCTGAATGTGGACAATCTACACACACAGCTTAGGTATTTCGACAGTAATTATTGGCACAGAGCTTATACCAATCCGAAATGAGAATCATTGCAAACTAGATTTTTGTACGAATCCAACAGTGTATAAATCAATGGGTTTAGGCTCAACGTGAGGGACTGATATTGGCCGAAAGTTAGAGCAGAACACAGGATTACGGCCAGACACAGTAAAAGAGTCTAATACAAATTCTGAGTTGTTTCCTATTGTGATTGTGGATTTGGTTCTGATCTAAATTCGAATCTGTTGGTTTCTTTTTCTTTATGAATTCTCTGACTATACAAAGTGGGGTATTGTCTCCGGTATTCATAACCTGAATCGATTGATTAATAAGATCTCTCTCCTCTTCTGTCTCGAGAGCACAGGCAATTGCCGAACCTCATTGAATTTGTGTTTTTCTCTTTGGTTTATTCTTGCTGTGATCGTGACTATTCTATGACAAAACTCTGATGTTTGCACGTAGACCTCTGGTGTTAGTTTCCCAACTGGGTCCGGTCCTATAAATTTCCTCAACTGTAATTAAAGAAACTGATAGATTATGTTCTAATTTCCTATAGCTTTGGCTTGAGTAGAATTCAAGACCTGTGACACAGTTGCAGACCTTAAGCTATTCTGGAAGCATGCACAAATATCACTCTTTGGGCATCTTGGATGCAGGACATGCATTTGAAAAAGCAGTGCATTTAGGATGCTAAAGCTCATATACTAGATTTAGGATCCTGGAAGCACATTCTTGGTGTAAAACACGAAGCTATGAACTGAGGTTGGCTCAGTGACAAGGTTTAAGGTTAAATTACAAGAGTTCTTAAGTTTCTTAAGTTTAAAACTAACTTGTGACAAAACAATAACAACAAGTAAGCCATTTGTCCTAAGTATTTGGGGTAGGCTACATGAACCAAAAGAGAACTACGTCGGATCGGGCACATGGATCAGCTTTCTCCACTCATTCCTATCGAGCAATATACCTTCACTAAGACCTTTAAAACTAACTTGTGACCTTTGTTAAAAAATAAATAAATAAAAATGATTTTATTAGTATTTCTCATTTTATAATGGCAAACCCATCATTACCTGAAATGTTACAAAAATTTAAGTGTCTGACAATATTGATAGTATGTTTTGAACTTGATATTCTTGTTACAAGTTACATGTCTTACTAACTTCTCTCAAGTTTCTCATCACGGATTATCGTAGGAAAAGTCGCTTAATTACTCCATAGACTTAGACACGTTGATTTATGTTTTACAATTTCAAGTGGTTAAATAAATGATCTTATAGTAAGTTGGAATCCATCCATTCGACTTCAAGTCACAATAGACCACTATAGTTTAAAAACTTGGTAAAGTCTTGTGTTTTGCTCAAGTTGGCTCTTTCTTCCAAATTGATAAACATATCCAAGGCAAGAATAGTCCAAGGAAAGCTACATGCATTGTTATTAGACTTTGATATCTAAACAAATCACTCATTAATAAAATATATTTAAGTTCTAACATGATGAGTTTAAATATGATGTAGCCTCTGATCCTAATCAACCAATTCTTGATTAGTGATTAGTTAAGATTAAAGATTGGAGTTCAGCTTGACAGTTGGTAGAGTTGGGAGCCAATTAGGGCCAACAATGTGAGAAGAATGGAAGGCCTTTCTATATGTCGTTCTTCAACCACTACGTCCTCTTCCTCCAATGAGAATATTATTATCAAATTAAGCCATGATGTATGTGCATATGTACCACACTTGACAGCACAACATGTCAGTATCAGTACCACCTCAATCAAAGACGCTTTTAGACTTGAAAAATTCACTATAGCTGTGTCAGGATGTCAGCTTTTCAAAAAACCGTTTGGCTGTAAAAAAATCAGCCCACCAAAATTCGACACGAGGCTCACGAAATTAGAAGTGGGACCCGTGTTTTTGGCTCTTGTGCGTTTCCTCACAAATTTTAGGTCTTGTTTGTATACTCTGAATTATATGAAAGGGATCCTCAATACCTCCCAAAAGATTCTTATCATTGTTTCTTTAACGTCAATGGTAAGCATTGAAGGAGACTGAATCTACCATATTTGTTCCGTACATAGCGCCTTTAAGAGACTCAATCAATGCTTGATCATTAGAGTGGACCAAATGCTCAAGCACAATTCTTTTTAAAAAAAAAAAAATGGATGAAGAGGAGGAAAAAATAGAATAAGATGATGACATTAAAATTAACCTTGTTCATCTATGCAATTAAGAATATTCTACTGTACAAATGATGCTAATGTCATTGATTAGCTTGTAAGAATACCAATGGGCCTATCCAAGACAAATTTCTCAGTTGCTTAATTGAGGTCTCTTTCAGTGACCATCAAACAAATTAATTACTTAAATTGCCAAAGACCCTTGGACACCAAAAAGAGGGAAAATAAAAAAAAGAAAAAAAAAAAATTGTACCATTCGCCAGAAAAATATATGTCTGAGATTTGATTCTCTCTCTCAAATATGTGTGTGTGTGTGATTCGCTATTTGTCTTTCAACCTTTTATAGTTCTGGCTAGATCTTGATCTTTTGGCTTTGAAAACGAGAGATTTGTTAACTGTTACTGTTTGGAGCAAGGCTAGGAATTTGAAAGGTGATATGTGTTATGAGAACGCTGATCTTGTTCTAATTGAGAACAATATTTGAGAAATAGAAATTTTAGATATAGATAGATGTATTGATTCTTATTGATACCTCTATTTTTTGAGATACCACACGTAAAAGATTGTGATAGATTCCAAGCATCAGAGACACCAAATGGGCCAGAATACTCTTATGGATTTTAAGAAAATTAAGCAACAATGAGAATGAAAAGAAAAAACAAGTGAGGACGTTTTCATACCGTCTTATTAACTACATGCTTTTATTAGTTAAATCCTCATTTTATTCCATTGATTTTTTTTTTTTTTTTTTTTTTAGGTTCCAATTGCCGTCGGAGGCCCTGGGCTTGCACCGGGCGTCAGAGTCCGAGAGGATGTGCCCGGTGGCGGCCTCGCCAATGCTGCCGCCGCAGTGACGAATCTCCATGGTTTCGAGGCTCCCAGCGATGGCGAAACAACCCTAGTCGAGGTCATCGGCAACTGGATTCACCGGATTCCGGTCTCACACCGGCATTGAGCCTGGCAGCCGAGGGGCGTAAATAATTTCTCCAGTTCATGTCGTACGTTTTGATTGCGAGACGATTTGACGTCTGCTTCATTTGGCAATTGGCCAAGAGCTCAGTTATGGACTCCTGAAAGCATTCATGACACGCTACTGTGTAGCTAAAAAGAGAAGCGAGGAAAAGTGTCTGGGCCTCCAAAGTCAGATTTCGAGCATTTTCAGAGTTTTTTATTTTAAAATCTGACACGCCATTGTGCGATAAAAAAGCTGAGCTGAGGTGAGAAACTTTTTCAGGTTAACTTTACTCGCAGAGTTTGCATATTCTCATCACTTTCGCTTTCATCAACTTCCACTTGCACTTGGTCCGCTGTTGCCTACTGCTCACCCATCAGACTTCAAAGTATTCAGTGAAGAAAAAGCTAAAAAGAGCGACTCGCAGAATGCTTTTTTCGAGGTAATCCTTCAACTTAGTGTCCGAATGGGGTAGCATACTTGTTGAGCCCTACAATGGTTGCACCTACAACAAAGAAAGCTACTGCAACTAACTTGAAATGGCAAGGATTCGAGAAAACGGATCAACTTGAATTTCATCAATTTCAACAGTAATTACACTAAAGCACGCACCCTTCTCTTTTGAACATGTCACTAGTAACAAATTAGGTTAATGTTCTCAAGTGAAGCGCCCCTTTGAGTCCTCACGATATTACAATGTACAGAGAAACTTAACAAATGAAGCAGACTATGGAAACAATAAGACAGCTCCCAAACACAGAAGCAGCAAAGTGAAAACGAATAGATTTCTTAGATTACAACTCGCCTGTATGCTTGAAGGGAGGCAAAGATCGCCGATCTACTTCCACCACGATTTGGAGCTGTTGTGCACCTTATCGAAGCTTTGTCTCACTTGATTTGTTGCTCCTAAATGTTGAGAGAGAGAAGAATGACCGTGTCGCTGGAAGAGTTTGTAAAATAATGATGCATAGAAAAATAAACCAGAAATCAAGACAACTGTTTCAGGGTATACGGCTATATAATTGGATTTGGAGATTCCCTGCATATTGAGTGAGCTTACCTTTGGTTGAGGTGGCTGATGCTGCATTCTGCCCTTCTCGCAACCGGTCCAAAATCGTAGCAGTACCAGAGCTTGATTGAGCTGAGGAAGCATTCACCAAAAATTATTAGCAGATCAACGCGCAGCAAAATGTCAGATTGTTTGCAGTCAATAGTAGAGACAGTTCTTGAATTCAGGTAGGTTTGCATACTTATGGACAGTTCTTGAATTCTGTTATATTGGCATAATGACTAATGTATGCGCTTGTCTAGTTAGAGATCTGCTTGGCCAACAACTTTGTTTTGAAACGTGTCTACTGGCAGATAAGCCAGTGGCTGGACTGAAACAAAACCAGGTGGCTTCGAAACCAACCGAAATTCAATGACTCCCATAAGCTGAACCAACCCAAACCAGATGGTATCTGAAATATGGTTAATTATTGCTGCAAACTTCAGTCAAAAAACAATAAGTTTATTGGGTTGATTCAGTGCTTGTTGAGCCATCAACCAAATTTCAGCCTCCTATACACGTGCCTGCAGATGCAGATAGGCCCCAGACTCCAAATCCGGTACACATATCCGGTAAGGATTTGTAAGTAGGATTTACACTAGATATGTTGCATACGAATCCAGTGACAACATATTGGAACCGTAGTCCGATACAAGTTGGGTTTGGTTGGATTCATCGTGGGAATGCAGGTTTGAATGTAGTAAGTTTTTGGTGGTGCTTCAAATGTCACGGCTTAGTAGGAGTTAACGCTAAATCATTATGACCCTGAATCACATGTCCCTTTCCTTTCCCTTTCACCTGCGATCACTTTCTTCCTCCTCTCCCTTCCCTCCCTTCAGTCCCTCGTAGACCAGCTTGAAACCACAGCGAAGGCAACAAAAACCAAGAGAACAGCTACAACATTGTGGAGGAAAATTCTCGGGGAATTTCTCCACTCTACAAATTGTAGATGAATGGACAGGTGAAAGCATCGCAAAAACAAGCACTTTTACGTGAAAAACCAGAAAGGAAAAAACTACAGGAGAGGAGAGAATTCACTATAATGCTAGAGGGGTACAATGAATTCTGCAGAGATGTTGTGATTATAATTTCTAGGATTTAATGCAGTAATCAAAAAACCAATCCCCTTTTCACTGGAGGATATGTATTTATACCTGCTTAAGCTGTGTCATTGTGGGTGCAGATATTTCGGATCTACATAACTGCATGATTTGCACGTTATGATCTCCTTATAACTGCTCAGATCGTGCAACTTGATTGTTGGGGTCGTCATGCAGAGATATCAATCACTATCATAACAGCCCACATTGATATAGGGGCATTATAATGTTTAGAACGTGGAGATAATCTGAAAACGTAGCTATATCCGCTAATCGCGAGAATCGTGTCATCCGGTTGTAAGCAGTGCAGGAGTAGCAGGCTTTGGTGAGTCTTCGTGTTGGAGCCTTGGGTGGCTCTGTGAAAGGTCCTTACACTGATCGGAAAGGATCCTTGTACCGATTATTGGCGTCCCAGAGAGTCACGCAGTTTCAATTAAGCAGTGGATTTAGGTGAGTGATGTCTGATCAGATGTGATTTCAGAGCGAAGATCAGAGGTTTTCTGTTTAGGTCCATATGCCCGAGGCTTTATTTTGGGTCCATGTTAGGCTTATATGTGAGCTGGGCTAGCTGACAGAGAAGCGAAGCCTCCAGGTGTTCGGACCCGTCGTGATCTTGATGAGAGTCAAAATCTGACTATTACAGATTCTCCCTCCGCCTCCTTGGAGTCTCCAAGTGAGAAGAGAAGCGGACTAATCCCCCTCCGACATGACGCTCCACTGAGTAGTTGGAGGGTCTTCTTGCGCTTCGTGAAAAACAGCTGGAGAGTACTAAAGAGCAGTCGGGGCGCGCTTTCTACTCTTGCATTTAATACATCTGTAAAGGATGGCAAAGGGTCACGTCATGTGTCCAGTCCGCATGCGTTCTGGGCAGATAGTCGTCATTTAGAAGCCATCAGAGTGAGTTGGGATTCGCGCAACAGTTAGGATTTAGAGCTAACTGGTGTGTGAAGATATTTTAGCCCTAAGCTATCACTACGGTGACGTCAGCGTCTGCTTTTAAATTGGAGAAAAACTTAAAAGCTTGGGCTTTTCACAAATCCTAGATTTCTTTGAGCTTTCTGCCTCTTCATTTCCCCTTCTCTTTTGCTCCAAATCCTTGCATCCAAACCCATCCATCAATCGATCTTTGAAATGGCGAGAAGAAAATCCGTCGCCGTCGGAAATGAGGTGAGGAGCAGAGGCGTCGTGGAGGAGAAAGGAAAGAGGGTTCCTCTCAGAACGAGAGAGGCCATAGATTTTGATCCCAAGCCGCGTGTTCTTCGTGGCTAGAAAGAGGTCGACGAGTACTTGGCAATGTACGACATTCGTCTTCCCTCCAAGATTGAAGTGGAGTGGCGTTCGCCTGAGACGGACGTCACGGTGTCGCCTCCTACCGGCGGTGTATACTTCCATTGGCTTTGGGGTGAATCTTCCACTGACTCCTTTTGTTCGCGACGTCCTGGTCCACTTCAAGGTTCCACCATCGCAGTTGACACTGAGGCCCTGGCGAACTGTTTTGGGATTTGAAGCCCTTTGTGCTGCCTTTGCCTCCAATACATACGGTGTCGAGGAATTCGCGCCACTTACGTGATGAGAAAGACTCATCAAGACGCTCGCTCTTTCGTTCCTCGGAGTAAATGCAACGGGTCGATCATCAACTTGGTTGGTAGCGACCATGGGTGGCACGACACCATCATCCGCGTCTTTGGTCCCTGGGAGGCTGTCCAAGCTAAGGACCGTGGGCGCGTCCTGACCATGTGGAATAGGGGTCCAGTCCCTAAGGGGGGAGCGCCGCTCCCCAATGAGATGTATGCGAGGGTCAAAAAGCCATACTGACTCAATTATGACTATCGTAACTAGTGTTGGCTGTTGGACCCGAGGAGGCCCTCCGTGCCTCTAACCGTTCCGAGACCCCTCGGCGTCGGGTAGAGATGACGAGGTGCCGGCTCCTACCACCGGGAAGGAGAGCACTCTGGCGAGCGATGTCTCGTCAAGGGAGGCGAAGTCTCGATCAAAGGGCGTGACTCTGAAGCCTGAGGTGCGACGCAAGAAGCCCGGCTCGAGTGGAGCGGCCGAAGAGCAAAGAACCACCCACAGGAAGCTTCTCCTCAACCTCAGATCCCTGGGAGAGGATATTGATTTGGCTCCAGATTCTTCCTCATTATGTTTACATGACTCTTAACATTTGTTTTGCAGAAGAGACGGCGGATCGACTACGACTCTGATGCTGAGGAATTGGAAAGAATGATGGCTGCAGTTGGCGGAGGCTCTAATGCCGAAGAGGGAGGAAGAGCCGGGCAGGAAGCCCTTCCCAGCGTAATGAGCCAGCCAGAGTCTCACAATCCTCTCGATTATGTCTATCCATTCTAGCAGACTCTGAGATTGAAGTCTTCGGAGATGCGATACCCCCCAGAGAATACCTCCGAGATTGAAGTCCTCGGAGAGGCGGTGCGCTCGGAGGACACCTCTGTGTTTGTGCCTCCGACTGAGGAGCCCACATTCAGAGTGATAAGAGTTAGCGAGTTCGGCACTACTGTCGAGCCCACGGGGTTGGCCTCCCCCTCCTTGATGACAGCTCCGGAGCCTCAAGGAGCGAGCTCTGGGCTGAGCTTGCTTCTGCGGAGGGGAGATAAGAAGGTGGCCTTCAGGTATGGTGACTTCCTCCAAAAATTGGAGAAATTTAAGGCATTCCTGTCATGGGACTAGCAGAGAATGTTGGAGAATGAGATTTTTCGAGTAAATTCAAACTGTACTTTGTCATCTGAAAATCATGTAGCTCACCCCGAATCTCTTTATTTGCAGAATGATGTGTTCACTGTCGAATTCTTGAGCCGTCAGCAGGTCGTCTTAATGGAGGAGAGAGCTAATGCTGACTTACAGAGAAAGATCGACACTTTGTCCGTCGAGAAAAGGGAGCGGATGAGAAGCTCGCCAGGCTCCAGGCTGACTTGGACCGTGAATTGGTGGCCCAACGAAGCCAGGAGAGTGAATTAGACCAGCTCCGAACAGAGTTCAAGGTGGTGGAGTCGACGCTACGGCAGGAACTGTCCCAAGCTCGGGAGGAGCTTGAGAAGAAGGATTCGAAGCTGGAGAAGAAAGACTCCAAACTCCAGACGGCTTCCCAAGGGTTGAAAGCTGCGAATTGGCCGGCCTAAGGTGTCAAGGCTAAGCTCGATCGCAAGAGGATCGCCTTTCAGAGTGAGAAAGACGACCTCCTGCATGAGTTGGAGCAAACGCTTGCCGACAAGGCAGAGGTCGAGAAGCAGGCGGACGAGGACATAGGGAGGCCGTAGAAAGAGGTCAAAGTCTTCAAGCTCATGAAGTACCGAGAAAGGTACAACGATGGGGCGCAAGGCAAACGATCGAGATACTCTCTCGGGGTTGGGAGGCTCCGCATCGACCAAGGAACAGTGGAAGTCTTAGACCCCATACTCCTTCAATTCCTGTCAGGATCCTCCAGCAAGCGAAGCTTCTGCAGAGGATCAGTCGGCTGAAGCCTGACGGGACTCCAAGGTGGATCCTGCTTTCGGAGCCCCTGAGGCACCTCATGACATCATGAGTGTTTGAGCGGACTGTATTTCTCTGATTATATTTTGTAATTTTCTTCGTCAATAATGGATAGAATTTTTTTTTGCTCAATGCCCGAATTTCTCAAACTTTGGATTGTTCTCTTATCTTGACATTCTGCTGTTGGTTGCAGCTTGATAAGGCTGTGAAAGATATGACTCCCGCCTTCTGAGGAATCTCCCAGGCCTAGTCGGACCCACTCGGAATGTTGATGAATGTGGGGCTCAGGGTCTTGAAAGTCGAGTGAGAAGTAAATCCATGGGTATAAGGCTTATTGAAGAGCCCGTGGAGAACTCGAATGACTCTAATTTAGATGACCTCGAAGACTCACATGAGGGTCCCGACCTAGGTCTTGAGGAAGAGCCCGGATCTCTGCTCAATTATTTACATGCCCGACACGAGAGTGGCGAGGAGTCGCTTTCGATCGATGCCCGGTTTGCCTCTTCGCCATGGAGCTCACACTGCACGATTTCCTCATTTATCAGTTGGACCGCGAGCTGAACTGCCATCAGTCGAGCAACTTCTGGGACCAGCATGGATGGATAAATAATCAGAGCAAGCCTGGTAACTGAAGGAGCCGAAGAAGGAGAAGCTCGAGCTGTCTGATGCTCTGAAGGAGCTGAAAAAAAACAAACTCGAACTGTCTGATACTCTCCTGAAAAGCTGGAGGCACTGAAGAAGGCGATGGAGGACGTCTCGGGTTTGCGCGATATTATCCTTGAGAGACAATCAGTGATTGATTCACTCCAGTCAAATATTGAAGGGAAACTTGAGCTCAGAAGGAAGATTCAATAATTGGAGCTGAGTTTACAGCATCACGAGCGTGAGGTTTAGGAGCTGTAAGCAGAAGTGGTGCGATTGAGTGATCACTATGGCGAATCCTATCAAGAAACTCAGGATATGCACTTTGAATTGAGCATGAGTCACTTTTTGGGCCGAACCGGGATAGAGAGAGGTGAAGGTAGTAGCCAGCTTGTTGGTACTTGTACTCCTTTTGTAACAATGTGTGTTTAATAAACATGTAATGATTTCTTAGATTCCGAGTCTTCCCTTTTCTGCGTGCTTGTGTGGCTCATTACATTTGTTTAATTATGTTCAACTCAAGAGAGTGAAGGCTAGGACGCAGAGTCGACAGTCATTGGAGTGACTTGACTGCTGTCAGAGCTTGCCTCCTAGGTGATTCATTTTGATGTTTCCGCAACGCCTTTTAGCTGTCAGGGCAAGAGTTCGATGTAGGTTTTAGGAATCACCCCTCCGTGTAGGTTTAGCCATCAGGGTGAGGACCCGATATAAGCTGTATGAGTGACTGTTAGGAGTGCTTCCGTCTTTTTGGGGAGCCTCCATGTAGGTCTCAGCCGTCAGGGTAAGGACCCGATATATGCTGTAAGAGCGACCATCAGGAGCGCTTTCGTCATTTAGGAGTGACTCGGTATAGGTCTGAGCCGTCAGGGTGAGGACCCGATAAGCTGTAAGAGCGACCATCAAGAGCGCTTCTGTCATTCAGGAGTAACTCTGTATAAATTTGAGTCATCATGGTGAGGACCCGATATAGACTATAGTAGCGACCGTCAGGAGTGCTTCCATCTTACAGCAGTGACTCCGTATAGGTCTGAGCCATAACGGTGAGACCTGATATAAGCTGTAAAAGCGAGCGCTTTCATTTTTTAGGAGAGCCTCCGTGTAGGTCTAGCAGTTATGAAGACCCAATATAGGCTGTCAGAGTGACCGTCAGGAGCGCTTTCATCTTTCAGGAGAGCCTCTGTGTAAGTCTAGTCGTCTGGGTGAGGAGCCGATATATAGGCTGTCGGAGTAACCGTCAGGAGCGCTTCCATCTTTCAGGAGAGCCTCCGTGTAGACCTTGCAGGATTTTGTGTTGGGCTTGTTTATTACTTCAACGTCTTGATTTTGATTCTTCTTCGAGGGCACAGATTGTGGTTTTTATTTCTCCCCTTTATTTTCTCGTTTAAGAAAATAACTAGTTTTGTCCCGCGTAGCATCCTCGATCTGTATGTATTTCTGAACCTGAGAGATGATGTCCAACATCCTGGTGACTTAATGCTTCACCAAGTATTTGTAGAAGGAATGAAAGACTTGCAACCCATTGATGAACGCAACGACAACCACATCGTCATTGCAGTTATACACCAAGGTCATTTGGCTTTAAAAATAATTGACGTACTTTTTGAGGCTCTCTTCAGGCTTCATCTTGATCGTGAGAAGGTGACTGATGTTATTTTTAAGCTCCTGCCGGGAAGCGTATTAGTGATAGAGAGCATGCTTCACCTCTTCGAAACTCCAAAGTGAATGCCTCAGGAGAGAGTGGAATCAGTCATAAGCGGCGCCTTTGAGACTGGATGGGAACACGTGACTCAAAAGGAAGTCATCATGAGAGTGGACCGCCATCTTATCTTGGTACTGCTGGGGTACTGGATGGGATCGATTGCTCTAGAGTAGCACTCGAAGCTCGACATGATGAACTTTTTAGGGAAGCGGAGAGTGGTGATTTTCTCCGAGAGTGGTGAGTCAGAGTTCCCAAGCCGCAAGGCTCCACCTCCTTTCGGAGTTGTTGACTTGCTTCCTCGATCAGCTTCCGAATAATCTCCTCAATGTACTCGATGCGAGGGACCTTCGAAGCATTGTAGGGGCCAGAATTTTCGGAGTGCTCATCATCATTCAGGAGGTCAGATTTGACGCGCCTCCGATTGCTCTCGGAGTGGATGATTTTCACAATAAGAGGTGGTGACGGGGGAGCCCGAGACCCTTCTGCCTCCTGATTCCTAATGGACTGTGACTTCCGAAGGATCTTGATCTAAGTGAAAAGTTAATTCTGGACGCAGGTCACCGCATCGCTCACCAAAGGAGCCTCCTCGCGCTCGTGAGCCGCCTCCGCCTGTTGCTCGTCCAATTGCCTTTGGAGGCTGGCAAGCATTTGGAGGAGCCGACCTTCTCTGATGTCTTCGATGAGAACGTCGGGATGGGGAGGATGAACGTCGGGCCTATCGACGTCCCCAGCAGCCCTTGACTTGCCTTTTGAAGTTGCGTTTATGGCAACCTGGGATGCGCTCTTCCTTAGTGGGGCTATTTTTGTTTGGCGAGCCTTTTTGAGGAAGGGTTTGGGATAGAGAGATCTTGAGTGTGATTCAAGAGATCACAATAAAAGCACCAAAATGTAGAGAAAAATTCTCGAGAAATTTCTCCACACCATGAATTGTAGATGAATGTACATGTGAAAGCAATCACAAACAATAAGCACTTTTACATGAAAAATCCGAAAGAAAAAAAGCCATGGGAGAGAGAGAATTCACTATAATGTCAAAGGGGTACAATGAATTACACAGAGATGTTGCGATTATAATTTCTAGAGTTTAATGTAGTAATCAAAAACCGACCCCCTCTCGATGAAGATGTATTTATACTCGCCTGATCTGTCATTATGGGTGCGGATATTTCGAATCTACATAACTGCATGATTTGCGTGTTATGTTTTCCTTGTAACCGCTCAGATCGTGTTGCTGATTGTTGGGATCATCATGCAGAGGTATCTGTCACTATTCATAACAGCCTGCATTGATATAGAGGCGTTATAACGTTTACGTGGGGATGATCTGGCAGCATAGTTGGATCTGCGACGCGGGAATCATGCCATCCGGTTGTAAGCAGCGCAGCAGTAGTAGGCTTCGGTGGGTCTTCATGTCGAACCTTGGATGGCTCGAGGAAGGATCCTTATAATTATCGAAAAGGATCCTTGTACTGATTATTGGCGTCCCGGAGAGTCGCACAACTCCGGTTGTGTAGTGGATCTGGGTGAGTGATGTTTGATCAGATGTGGGCTCAGGGCGAGATCCGAGACTTTCTTCTTGGGTCCATATGTCTTAGGCTTTTTTCTTAAACCCATGTTATGTTTGTATGTAAGTTGGGTCTACTGGCAAATAAGCGAAGCCCCCAGATGTCCGGACACGTGTCGTGATCTTGATGAGGGTCAAAATCTGACCACTACAAACATGAAGTCAAGAAGAACTACCTAGACTTCGACAGGGGCAACCCTCATAGGTGACGAGCATAGAGACAGGTTATTATGTGACAAAGCGGGACTATTTTAATTTGAAATCATAGTGGCAAGTTTCTGGTTACAAATTGAATGATGAAATGAGCATGAATTGAATGATTAAAGTTAGTTAGGTCTGATTTAGGGTCAGGGCTCAATGGCTCATGGGAAAAATTAATTTTGTTTGAATGTTTCAAATCCTCACAATTTAATTTTGATTTGGGAAATTAAGTTTTAAATTGATTTGGGAAATTAAGTTTAGCATATTCTCTTGAATGCCAGATTCAATTTTGTTGCTTCATGCTTTGAAAGGTCCCACGATTTAATAATAATTTTTCCATTGTATAAATATGTATAGTAAATACTATTTAATTGTCATATCCCTGGGAATTTCATATCAGTGATTTTTGTAAGTCTTACATGCCCACGTAACTGTGTTGGATATTGAACTTGTACATGTATCCCTGCATACTAGATTGCAGCTTATAGCCACCATTAAAATCGAATGTATAACAAAACAAATCTTTTCTCTTTTAATTTCTTCCTTGTAGTTTCAAACGGTCAAATAGTCCTTGATGAAGGAAAAATGAAATCCAATGCATTTTTCCTGATTTAATTATCTCAGAACTGTACTTTAAATGACCATCTCAAGAAATATTTTAAATGATGTAACTTGTTGAAACTAAGAATCTGGCATCGAATTAGCATATCCAAGATTCCTACCGACTCAAACATTTAAATCAGCAGTACTGTATGCTAGAGTAAATCAAACTCTTAGTCCAAATGAAGCATTCTTCACTAAATAAAATACAGCATAGCCCAAAGGCCTATCACTCTAGTTTTACTAATGACTAACTCATGTAGTTATAGTACTAATGATTTTGTGTTATCAAGTTTTAGATATTCAATCAGGATCTTAGTTGGTGTTTAACTTCAACAAAAAATTCAAAGTCAAGTTTTGAAGCTAGTGCGTAATGATTTAAGAGCTCAAGCATAAAGATCATATCAAATACTCAAGAGGGGTCTAACTCTACAACAATTAAATTTGGTTAAGTCTACATAGAGAAGATCTTCAAGAAGACTTAAGTCTAGAGTTTGTAAATTTAGAATGTTTGTAAAGTATAGATTAGTTTTGATTGCTCAAGCTTATATACACACACAAAAGTTTAGTTTTCGGTTTAATCAGTTTTTGGTTTCATGAATAGATTTCATCAAAAATAAGTTTACATTGGTTTATATGTGTATTGGATTTCATCCATACACATTAGTGCTTCTATTGTGTTTAAGAAACTTACTTTGATGAGTTGATTCTAAGAGCTTAAGTTTCGTTTTTACATAAAAAAAGTTTTTATGAAATATATTGTCAAAAATAAGTTTATATCATTTTATATGTGTATTGGATTCTATCCATACACATTGGTCTTCAGTTGAGTTTCAATAGCTTGTTTTTTTATTTATACAAGTTTTTTAAAAAAAACTAGATTTAACTTGTTTTTGTATTTGTACAAGTTTTTTTTGGAAAAACTAGATTTCCATGTAAAAGTTTAGATTTTAGAAAATACAGTTTTGTTTCAAGATCGCATTTCAATAACTCAAAAACAAGTTCACATATTTGTAATATGTGTTGATTGTGGACCACACATATTTGTACTTTAATGTATTTACATTTGGTAGAATTTATAGAGAATTATTGGGATTTAATTGGATTTAAAAAGAATATTTAAAAATTCAATAAATATAGTTTTAAGATTGAGCTCGGTTGACTAGATGTGAATGCCTAAGGGTTCTGCATGTCAATCGATCGACCGTTAGAGACTCAGTGCTCTCTGAATGTTGGGTGCGGTTGGCCGCCCGGTTGACTGGCAATCCCAATGACTAGAAATCTAGTCATTGGGCAGTCAACGCGAGGCTTACTTGGCCTGGGTATTGAACCCAATGGCCCTAATTTTCTGGGCCTATATAAGTAGAGTTTTGGAGAGAGTTTTCTATAAATTTTTGAAGAGTTTTACAACCAGTTTTCAAGTGCTATCTTGCCTATTTTCAACAGAGTTTTCAACAAGTTTTTAAGTTTCAAATTCACATCCTTAAGTGTGTTTATTTCAAATGTTTCAAAGTTTTGAAAAAAATAAAGAAAACAAGTTTTGAGAAACACAAATTTTAGTTCTTCAAGTTTATATATCCTCATAGAAGTTTCTCCAATTATTTTCTAAAGAGCTTCATTTTTAAAATCTTTGTTTTCTTACAAGCTTGAGCTGTCACTTCAAAATTTATCATTTAGGATCTTGTATTGTGAGATTTTTAGTTTGTGATCTTTGTGATCACTAAGGATTGTAATCTTCTCTTTTGCTTTATGCATTAGCAATGTGCCCTTCTCTTGTGTAGAGATATTGCTTTGTGCAATTGGCTAATTGCCTCTTGTGTAGAGTATTAGAGAATGTATCCTTTGTGGAGTTCCTTTGTGTAGATAGTGAAAATTCTTCACACGGTGAAAGCGGAGACGTAGAGCAAGTGACTCGAACCTCGAAACAACTCTCTTGTGTTTGTGTTTGGTTATCTCTTAAACTCTACTCTCATTTATATCTTACATTGCTCTTATTGCTTATTCATATATACTTGATATTATTTATGTGCTCATATATGTTTGTTATTATGCTTACACTTGCATGATCCAAGAAAGCTTTGAAGCACCTCAACTCTTATATAAAAGAGGAATTTGAGAAGTTTTAGAGCGCTTCACCAGGAATTCGGTTACACTTTTTAATTGACGATTTGTGTCATGAGTTTTTATTACTGTATAATTTAAATTCCGCATTTGATTTGCACTACACTTATTCACCCCCCCTCTAGGTGAACTTTCAATTGGTATCGGAGCTAGTGCTACTGATATTAGGTTTAAGCACCGATGAATGATCCTTATTTGCTAATCACATGCTTGTTTACACACTTATAGATTTTCTTACTTCACCTATGTTTGATGTTAGTAATATCGATGTGTAAAATCAAAATGAGTTCATATCTTAAAGCCCTAGGACTATATGTCTATCTTCCCATAACAAAAAGATCTTATATTGATAATGACAAATATTTTGTGGCCAATGCACAAGTCATGATTGTGCTTAAGAAAAACCTTAACAATAATTATATATCTAGAGTTTCTAATTGTGTTTTCGCTTTTACAGTGTGGAATACATTGATCTCTCTTGAAAAATAAGACCCAACAGAGAATCCAGTGAAATGATTCCGACCAAGAATACTTCATGGTCTAAGAGGATGACTCCCTTGAGGTAAATTCAGAATCTGATTTTAATGAGGATGCAAATATGCTTAATGATAAGCTTGCTACTTGAAAAATATAAATTATTGAAAAATAAGAGTTTGAAATTAAAGAAAGAAAATGAGCTTTTATCTTCAAAACTAGATTTTATTTTAGAAAAAAGAATGTGATTTTAAGAGAAAAAGATTCTTTGAAAATCTTACTCGATTTTATTTCAAATGAAAATGATTCTTTGAAAAATCAAGTTGAGTTTCTTTCAAAAGAAAAAGATTTTTTAAAGACTCAACTTGATTTTGTTTCTAAAGAAAATGAGTATTTGAAAAAAAAAATTTATTTTAATTTCAAAAGAAAAAGACTCTTTGAAAAATAATTTGGTTGAGAAAAAAATATTTCTATTCCTATTACCAAATAAAAAAGAATTTTGTTTCTCATACTAATGTTGTTTCTTCCTCTATTTTCGAAAATGAGATTTGTGTTTTGAAGAAGAATATTGATTGATTAAGCTCAACTTTGAGCCATGCTTTTGATCACAATAGATTAGAATTCATGTTTCACAGGAAACATGCTTTACATGTTCATGCACATACTTTGCGGCATACACAACATGTGCACATACATGCCACCATGTATGCTAAAGTGTACACTTGTACACATTGTGGTCCAAAGTATAGCAACAAATGTCATCTTGCTAAATTTTGTTTTGATAAATTAAATGTTACAAATTTTGCAAGTAAAAATATTTGGGTTCGTAGTAATACTAACCCTCAATGACCTAAAAAAATTTGGGTGCCAAAAACCACACTATTATATTTGATGTAGGTGTGATTCTCATAAGACGTGAGAGATTTGGTGCCTTGAAAGTTGATGCAATTGAAACTTGATGGACATATCTATGAATTCATCACTATCAAGGAGTGTACGTGAGAGGACCACCTTGTTTTGATGAAATAGAGATTAGTTCTTTTCATGTTGGTAACTATCTCTATTCTCTATCTTAATATCTTATGTTTAGTTTATGCTTTAAATTGAATTTTTAGCATGTTATGATTTACATGTTTTAATTTTATGTTTGGATGCAAATTTTTATTAAAGCGTATGATATATTTGTATAATTTTTGAGATCACTCTTAATTTTGTGCCAAAATTGATTCATATCCTTTGTGTATTTAACTATTGTTTAGTTATATGCTTATATCCTAGTTTGATGATTCTTACATTTATACATGTAATTCTTTAAAAATGCATTTGTTTTGATATAGTTTTTGAATAAATTTCTAGGGATACACATTTGATTTTTTATGAGATCATTTTTATTGATTTTGCTTCATGTATTCGTAAATCTTGTTAAAACTATGTGATATACATGTTATATCCTTGAGACACTTGATTTGTATGTCATATACTCTATTGTGTACTCAATTTATGTTTGGATATATGTATGCTTTAGTTTTAATAAAGTTAATATATATCTTGAAGTTTATCTTACATCTTCATATACTAATTGAATATCTTGTTGGTGGATATGTTTGATGATTTGAGTTAATTATCTCCACTATTCTTGATATCTTTTAGTGAAAAAGAATTTTCTTGATTTGTGATTTCATGTTTTTACAAATCAAATTTTCTGTGTCAAAGTTTGAAAAAATTTCATATGAATTTTATTTTTGTACAAAATCTTTTTACTTTCCTGAAAATGCTATTTACATGAATCTTGTGCACTCACCTTATGTTTACTCATGTAATTACTAATGGACTTTTTTTCTTACATTTCATTCATGAGCATGTTCATGCTATATAGATTTTGAATGACAATTTTTATGTAATTACTATGTTTCATGAGTTGGTTCATGGTTGAAGAATTTTGAACTATTTTTAAAAATTATTTGTTTTAATTATTCACATGGTAGTATTTTCAATCTATACTCAACTATTTTCAAATTATTATTTTTGAAAATATCTACCCTTGTGGGCGGATGCTGAGTGATCATACCTGGTATGCTTAAATGACTATTATTTTGACATGAACATGTAGGTTGGTGATTCAATAAGTTATACAAATAATTCTCATGATATTTGACTTTTGTATACTCATTCGTGTTTATCTATATATGTATGCTCTATGGGGCTGTTTGGATACTTGGAAGTTGGTGGAAGTGAGAGAGTAGGATTATTTTCCTCTTGAAAAATGAGAATTTATGTTTCTTTTTCAGTGTTTGGATGGTAGTTGAGACGCATAATTGAAAAAGTGTAATGTCTTTTCCGGTGTTTGATTGGTAATATGGAAGTGAAAGTAGAAAAGTTAATCACAAAGTTGACTGTATATTAATATTAAAATAAATATTAATTATGAAAAAGAATTAGACTGTAATTAGACTACAAGTAAGATTAACATGATCACAAAATTAACTATTTTGAGCTACAACTTATTGCCAATGAGATTTATATGACCACAAAATTAATTGTAGCACTTTAAAAGTGGAGAAATGATTATTTAAAAGGGAGGTGTAAAGGGAAAAGGGAAAAAGGTTTTTTTTTTATTTTTCTTTTTCGGTGTTTGGATGGACAACGAAAGTGGCAAATGAGTTTTCCCACTTCTGCACTTCCCCGAAACCAAACAGCCCCTGTATTGTGAATGATATTTCGATTGATATACATACATATACATGATTGATTGTGTATGTTTAATAATGTTCATACATATTTTTATAGCACAAGTGGTTTCATGCTAAGCTTGATTTTGTTTCAAATTAGTACCAGTTTTTAAAAGGCTTATGCATTGGTTTATAATTGTTTCAAAAAGGGGAAATTTCCTGATTTAAATTTTAAGTGGAATCTTGTTCCCATCCTTTTTGAGAAAAATATTTCTGTTTAGCAAATGTTCATATTTTCAATTGGTATCAATTATTACAATTGATATTTATATTTCAAGTTGCTTTGCTAACCGGTATCCATGTTTATCCATTTGATTTCAATTGATATTTTTTTGATATCATGCTACATTTTCAATTAACATCTTTTTCATGATTTTCAATTGATTCTCATTGGTATTCGATTATTCAAAATTTACAATTGCTATCATGTTTAGCTTATGCATGTATTGCCTATATGCAAGGGAAGTTAAATTAACGTCTCCTCTATATGTAAATTTATAAAGATTATGATGTATATTTTATATAAAGATCTCTTCTCTATGTAATGCACGTGTGTATGAGGAGTTTAACATCTTCATTTATACATTGTATATTATACTTATGTGGGTTAGGGTTTAGTCATCCCTTATTCATGTAATGCATGTATGCAAGGGGTTAATTCTTTCTCATAGATTTATATCTCATATACATTTACCTTGTTTTCTTTACTCTTTTGTTGATGAATTGATAAAATAGAAGAATTTAGTATATGCATGTTATGTTTGTGTTTATGCATCTATGTTTTTGGTTAATGTTTATTTTAAACTTACATTGAATATCTATATGTTTTATGCTATGTATGAGTTAAGGAGAAGCTTTTACAAAGCTTATATCTAATCCTTACATATATAACTTCATGAGTTTTGTCATCATCAAAAGTGGGGATTGTTGGTCCAAAGACCTATCACTCTATTTTTGTTAATGATTAACTCATGTAGTTATAGTAGCAAAAATCTTACGTTATCAAGTTTCAGATATTCAAATAAGATCTTATTTAGTGTTTAACTTCAACAAAAGATTCAAAGCAAGTTTTGAAGTTAGCACATTTTGATTCAATAGCTCAAGCATAAATATCATATCAAGTACTCAAGAAGAGTCTATCTCTACAAGAATCAAGTTTGGGTTAAGTCTACCTGAAGAAAAGATCTTCAAGAAGACTTGAATCTAGAATTTATAAGTTTAGAATGTTTGTAAAGTATAGATTAGTTTTAATTGCTCAAGCTTATATACACACAAAAGTTTAGTTTTCAGTTTAACCAATTTTTGGTTTCATGAATAGATTTCATTAAAAACAAATTTACATTAGTTTATATGTGTATTGAATTTCATTCATACACAATGGTGCTTGTATTGTGTTTAAGAGACTTACTTTGATGAGTTGATTCTAAGAGTTAAGTTTCATTTTGACAAAAAATTATTTTTATGAAATATATTATCAAAAACAAGTTTATATCATTTTATGTGTATTGAATTCTATCCATACACAATGGACTTCAATTGGGTTTCCATAGTTTGTGTTAAATTAAGTTATTAGTATTTAGGTTATTGGGTTATTACCTATTTACCCTCATTGTCCTCTATATATATCTTGTAACTCTCTTATCAAGAATAATGATCTTTAATGTTTTCTATTTCTCTATATGGTATCAGAGCCAGAGAAACCCTAATTCTCAAATTCACCATCTCCTGGTATCAGAGTCAGAGAAACCCTGATCCTCAAATTTAATTTTTTTAATCCCTCTATGGTGAACGGTCATCCTCCACCATTAACTTCTCCCTCTGATCTTGATATTTCTATTGCTCTTCGAAAAAGTAAACGATCTTGCACTGATCACCCTATTTTGAATTTTGTCTCTTATGATCACTTAAACTCCACTTTTTGCCAGTTTGCTCTCTCTTTGTCTTCTGGGTTTATACACACGTCTTATACAGAGGATTTATTGGTAACTGCCTGAAAACAAATTATGGATGAGGGGATGAAGCTCTTGCT
This sequence comes from Agave tequilana, assembly GCA_038442645.1. Classification (NCBI taxonomy): domain Eukaryota; kingdom Viridiplantae; phylum Streptophyta; class Magnoliopsida; order Asparagales; family Asparagaceae; genus Agave; species Agave tequilana. Next base: position 120,032 of record JAVJIF010008091.1, read on the forward strand.
TCTAGAGGAGCTTAGGAGTTGGTTTCAGCACCAACAGTGCGGTGGTTGTTAGTTATCGCTGGGTCTTTACTTTAAAGTATCGCCTAGATGGATCTGTGGATAGATATAAGTCAGGCTCATGATTATTACACTTTTGTTGAAAGAAATCTAGTGATTTAGAGCAAGAAGCAAGATGTTGTATCTCGCACAAGTGCTGAAACTGAGTATAGAGAAATGTGTAAATGAGTATAGAGCTATGACTCATATAACATGTGAGATGGTGTGGTTAAAAAATTTACTGATGGAGCTTGGTTTCAGACAACCCGAACCAATGCCTATACATTGTGATAATTAGTCTGTCATCTATATTGTCCAGAATCTAGTGTTTCCTGAAAGGACCAAACACATTGAAATTGACTGTCACTTTATCAGAGATGTTTGGACCAAGAAGGTGGTTATGTTCTAATTCACACCATCTTCAAAGTAGTTAGCTGATTTATTTACCAAAACTGCCTCACCTCAAGTGTATACTAATCTTTATAACAAGTTACGCATGTTAGATGTCTATGCTCCAACTTGAGGGGGAGTGTTAAGTTAAGTTATTAGTATTTGGGCTATTGGGTTATTAGATTATTACCCATATCTACCCATATACCCTCCTTGTCTTCTATATATATCTTGTAACTCTCTTTTATCAAGAATAATAATTTTTTAGGTTTTCTATTTGTCTACAGCTTGTTTGCATTCATACAAGTTTTTGAAAAAAACTAGATTTAGCTTATTTTTGTATTCGTACAAGTTTTTGAAAAAAAACTAGATTTAGCTTGTTTTTGAATTTATACAAGTTTTTAGAAAAACTAGATTTTCATTTAAAAGTTTAGTTTTTTAAAAATATGATTTTGTTTCAAGATTGCATTTCAATATCTCAAAAACAAGTTCACATGCTTATAATATGTGTTGATTGTTGATCATACATATGTGTACTTTAATGTATCTACACGAACTTATTTTTGTAAAATTTATTGAGATTTATTGGGATTTAATTAGATTTAAAAAGAATATTTAAAAATTCAATAAATATAGCTTTGAGATTGAGCCCGGTCGACCGGATGTGCACATGCTTAAGGGTTGTGCATGTCGATCGACTGGCCGATCGATCGTTAGAGACTCAGTACTCTCTGTTTGTTTCCGGTCGACCGGTCGGTCGACCATCAGAGATATTTGGATGTTGGGTGTGGTCAACCGCCCGCTCGACCGGTAACCCTAACGACTAGAAATCTAAAAGTTGGGCGGTCAACTGACCGATCGACCGCGAGGCCTATTTGGCGTGGGTTTTGACCCCAACGACTCTAATTTTCTGGGTCTATATAAATGGGGTTTTAGAAAGAGTTTTCTCTAAGATTTTTGAAAAGTTTTACAACCAGTTTTCAAGTGCTATCTTGATTATTTTCAACAGAGTTTTCAACAAGTTTTTGAGTTTCAAATCCACATCTTCAAGTGTATTTATTTTAATTGTTTCAAAGTTTTGGAAAATAAAAAAAATAAGTTTTGGGAAACACAAGTTTTAGTTCTTCAAGTTTATATATCTTCATAAAAGTTTTTCCAATTGTTTTCTAAAGAGCTTCATTTTAAAATCTTTATTTTCTTAAAAGATTAACCTATCACTTCAAAATCTATTATTTACGATCTTGTATTGTGAGATTTTTTATTTGTGGTCTCTGTGATCACCAAGAATTGTAATCTTCTCTTTTGTTTTGTGTATTAGCTTTGTGCCCTCCTCTTGTGTCGAGGTATTGCTTTGTGCATTCGCTTAGTGCCTCCTCTGATATAAAGGATTGAAGATTGTATCATTTTTGGAGTTTCTTTGTAGAGATAGTGAAAATACTTCACACAATGAAGGCGAGGACGTAGAGCAAGTGGCTCGAACTTTGAAACAACTTTCTTGTGTTTACGTTTGACTATCTCTCAACTCTACTCTCATTTATATATTACATTGCTCTTGTTGCTTATCCATATATGCTTGATATCGTTTATGTGCTCATATATGCTTGCTATTATGGTTACACTTGTATGATTCAAGAAAGCTATTGAAGCACCTCAACTCTTATATAAAAGAGGAATCTTGAGGAGAAGTTTTAGAGCCCTTCACCGGAAATTCGGCTTCACTTCCTGATTGATCATTTGTGTGTTGAGTTTTTATTAATGTAAAGTTTTAAATTCCGCATTTGATTAGCACTTCACCTATTCAACCCCCCCCCCCCCCCCCCACCGCGGGGTGAACTTTCACATACCTGGCACGATATCATTCATTCCCCGATAGTCGGTAGATCTCTTGCCAGAATTCCCACCATCAAAACTTCCAGTTAACATGGACTTAGGTGGCTCATAGCCTTTAGCCTGAAGGGCAGCTTTCCTCAATAAGGCATCCGAGCTCCTCTTACTGGCAGCTTTAGATTCTTCAGTGTCATCCTCCCCTTCAGAAAATACTGATGGGCTAGCCAAACCTGACATATTACCCTCCCCCTTGCTTTTTCGAGCAAACTTCAAGAGTCTTTTCAAACCCTTAGGGGCATCTTTTTGATAAACCAAGGAAGGAGGGTTCTCAGCATTTCCCCACTCAATGATCTCTGGTCCACTGTTGTCAGCGTGCAGAATTTGTGATAGTGAATGGCGGACCCTTGGGCTTGACAATGTCACTGCTGATGAAAGTTCAAGGGAGGCTGTGAGACCAGGCAGGCCATTGTCACACGGAGCAGGACCTTCCGTGCATTCTACTTCCACCCAAGCAGCTGATGGGATGCCCATGTCCTCATCTACTTGGATCTCCGGAAGAGGAAGTTCTACTGCATTCTTGAAGCTATTATCCAATTCATCTCTACCTTGATTCCACTCCTCCATGTGATTGTGACTAAGATCATTATCTAGTGCAAGTTCTGGATTTGCATCATCATTTGCTTCTTGGACAACAACCACCTCAGGTACCTTGGGGCTTGGCTCAGCGGTCACAGCAATGGACTCATTTTCCTCAGGTTGGATAAGACTTCCACTACTTTTTGAAGAATCATCGGGCTGAGAAACTTTGGGTTTCGTTGCCATTGGGCTACCCTTGGGACCAATTCCAGTACCTTTTTTCAGGCGGGGCTTTGACTCAAGCGGCACAACACTGCTCTTCTTTGTAACCTTATTGTAGAAACTTGGTTTAGTTGATAATACACCAGATCCATCTCCAGGTGTTGCTGGACTTTTGGTCTTAGTGCTCTTGCTCAGTGACCTCAGCTTCTTTTCTTCTTGACCTTTCAAGTTTGGCTTGACATCAGGCAGTGTTCCCTTCTTGCCTTTAGATTGCAGGAGTCTCTGCGTCTTTGGGCTTGGTTGAGTCGATGAAGGTGTTGATAGGGGCTTCCGGCGGTTAGTCGTGCTACTAGTTGACACTGTTCCAGGAGTTTTAGGTGTTGGTGTTCCACTTGCTCTCGGCAATGGTCCCACTGACCATGAGCTCCGTGTAGCAGGTGGGGTTGATGCTTTCGTTGATGTTTTGGTTGATGTTTTTGGCGAAGCCTTCCTCACACCAGCCGGTGTTGAAACCTCCTTCTTTGCTAATAAAGGAGGAGATGAATTTCTCCGTGGTCTCTGAGAATGAGTCGGTGAATCTCGTTTGCCTGTAGCACTCACAGATTTTGAGGCCATTTCTGCCTTGCTCTGTTCTAGACTTTCCTTCATCACTCTAAATTGTGCTTCCTTCACAGCCCGCTTTCCAGCATGCTCAGTTTGAAGCTTCTCATCCCTTTTCTCCCTATACTGACTGTAGAAGCCCCCCCTTTGCTCACTGGAAATATCCTGGTGTACGCCATTACCGCCATTAGTGCCTCGGTGTTTCTCAGGCTTACTCTCCATCATCTTCATCATCATTTGTTTCAGTTCCTCTTCCTTCTGCCGACTCCATTCAGCAGCGGTTATCGCACGATCATTAACTTCCTCAACCTTGGGTACAACAGGTTCAGGAGGACTTTCCAATGGGGGCAACACAGCATTATCCACTTCTGAAGATTGAACAACTTGTGGACTTTCATCAATGTTTGAAGAGTCGACCTCTACTTCTACTGATTTATTCTCTTCTCTTGTGTCCTGAGGAGCAGCATCTGAGGCATTCTCATGTGAGCTGTGGTTAAAGGAGTCACCCATACCTGCACTCCATCTCCTTAAGACAGACTTCGCAGTGTTACTAGCTAATACTTCGCCTGAACCTCTCCTTCTTTGGGTATCCGAATTCTGATCTTTCTGTTTGCTTTCAAAGAGACTGATAGCATCTTGAACACTCATCCTTCTTACTGGATTCTCCGCCTTCTTTGCTGGCTGATCAGGCTCTTCATCTCCACTGTTGCTTCCATCAGCATCCCTGATGGATGTAGTTTTTTCCCGGGCTGGAAAGTAATTTAGGGTCTTAATAGTCAGGGATGTGGACCTTCGAGACCCGGATCTCCCTATTTGAATGCGTCGCATCGGGGAAGCAGATCTTCTAGGAGTTGCAGATCTTACAAGTGACCTGCTTCTTTCAGTTTGCGACTGATCTTCATCACTCGAGTCAGACGATTCCTCGCTTTCTGAAGGGCTTTGGCGCTCAGCTTGGGCAATTTTTGCAGGTGAAACAACATTTTTACAGGGTTTACTACACTTTGTGGAGCTGGGTGTGAGAAATCTCGTGTCGGATTACTGTTATTATTTCTCATATCCTGTGAGGATATAGGCTGAACAACTGATGGATCAGTGACACGGTTCTTTTGCCTCCGTGCTAAAACCTTCAACAAGAAATTCCTGGAATAAACAATAAAATAGCAATCTGAAATTAGAAGCTGAAGAACTTCATTTGAGAAGAAGAGAAATAAGGCACTGCTGAAGATAAGAGAAAGACATTAAAGTTCAAGGAAAAAAATAGTTACAATACATCTCGTGTGTACTGATATCAAACTGCTCTAAAGCACTCTACAATATATATTCTGTAATGGATTTTTATTTTATTTTTTCAGTTTTTTCCTAGCTGGGCAGAATCAGCAGGATATCCCCAACTTATTTGGATGAGCATCAAGATTCAAGGAAGAATTAAGCATGCAACTGCGGCAGACAAATGGAAAAGAAAACTTGAAGTAGAGGTATGTGAAGCCTGCCTCTCATTTTGTCCATTAGATGTAATGTTTAGCTATAAATTATATATTTCTTTGGCATCTAGTGTAAAGAATCATTATTACAATTTTAGATAGATTTACCTTAAATCTATTGCTCCAAAATGCTCAGCAAATGCTGATAGATCAGAAATTTGTTGAGTAGAGCATGGGGCACCTGCAGCTCGATTAAATGAAGTAGCTAGTTCTTCTTCTAATGCCATGAGTCTCAGGTCCACAGCTCTCAGCAGTTCATTCCTGGGAGAATATGTTACAGTTGAATTACCATTGACCAAGGAAAAGGTGCTATCATAAGCAGTCAATTTTGAAGGAAATGCTTACTTTGTAGCTTCTGATGATGCTGTTTCAACTTTTATCTGCATATGAGTTTTAGAAACCAGCTATCAATAAACCATGAATGATAATTTGAAAAAGAAATTCACTAGCAGCACGACCACGAGAGAATAAGACAATTACTTGCTGATTCAGCCCAGCCTCTTTCAAGCAGCTAATATCTGTCAAAAGTGAGATGAAACTGGCAATTCATGAGTGGCTCAAGAAAATCAACAAGTATAGCTTGAAGCCAGTACAAGCAAGAAGAAGATAAAAGGAAACAAAAAGAAAAAAGCGAGATTCCACTATACCAAATCATTTTACATTGACTCCAGACAATAAATATAATAAGTTCAACACAACTTTGAAGGGCCTACAGCTGCATTCCTGAAAAGACTCTAGCAACCTTTACTCCAGAGGAACTGATAAAACAAAACCCTTCTGAAATGAGTTTTTGGTTTCTCCTCTAAGTTGTGGTAACTTTTGGCTTATCCGTGAGTCCCTCATTCCACAAACATGTGAGGTTCACCATTTTTTTTAACCCCCACAGAAAAACCCATCTAAAATTGTAAACCCAACACCCTACAAAGCACAGACATTTACATGAACATAGGACATGACACTACCAAAGGGCACAGCAAATGTGTAAAAATTAAGCCATGGGGACATGTGCATGTACATTATATATATTATCTATAGAGAAAGGAAATTTTCCTGTGAGAAACTTCTTATGGGAAGATATATAACAAAAAGTACAAGCGGTATCTAATAATAGATCTTTGATTAGAACAAAAATTATCAATTAACTAGACAAACTCAAGACAAATTATTCGCTTCCTTGAAGTAGTCATTATCGTTGTCCAAGCTGCCAGTGGTCGATGATGAAGAATCAGTCGATGATATCTCTCTTATTTAGTTTGGGTCACATATGGAACTCGAAAAAAGAGGCAGCAATAAGGTATGGGACTTAATGTCCCTTTTTACTATAGTTATTGGGCATAGGAGTTACAATCCAAACCAATTTAAATATAAATGATTCAATCCAAAAAACTGTGTCCATTCCACGCCTTAAATCTGAAAGTTTTAGCTTGTACATAATTGACTGCGTCCAACACCCTGTGCATGTCATGTCTAACACAGATAAGCATGCCCCCAACTGTAGCCGGTAACCCTCTGAAGAATATTTGCTAAACAGGGTCTAAAAAAAGCAGGTTTTTCTGTTCAAAAATTTTCATGGTTTGAACTTCATAATTTGTCTTTGCACAAGTGGTTTATTCCCTCTCCAGTTTCCATACACCATAACTGGTTTATTCCCCACTCCAGTCCCCAAACACAAAAATTTCCAGCATAAATCATAGTACAATCAGATAAATAGCAGCAGCAACCAGCATCTAACAGGAATTTACTCTTTGCCAATTGCAAGTTAATTGTGCTTTTGAAGAATGCATAAAGTATCAGATTGAAAACTCTCCTTTGAGAAAGACATCATAACTAATAAGGATGTAATTGAGTGAAGTGGAACTGTGGAAGTATAGATCAAATAGAAATGACAAAAATCACACAGCAATTGAGTTTGTTACATATATGATATATCCAGATTCATATTCCATAATAGAGCATACAAATTTTGGCCAGACGCTACATATACTAGCAGTAGATTAATTGAATACATTTTAACCAGATTACCTTTTATAAGGTGAAGTTACTAACTTCAACATTCCAAACTAGTTATATAACATAATTAGGTCAAATTAGGAAATAAATGAAAAGGGCAGCAAACCATCACAATTCTCCCAAGTGCAATAATCTGATTTTTTTTTTGTATTATACTAATTATTACCATCACTACATTATAAGAAACAGACAATTAATCAGGCCAGCTAGCCGATATCATTGGTGCTCTTCCCTTGCCACAGCATCCTATCAAGCCATTAAACAAGCCAAAAGGAACCAAGCTTTAGGTCTAAAGCTAATTATGGTCGAGAATCATAAGGATTGAGTTCTGCTTAAGTCAACAGATCAAAGCAATATGGTTTTAAGGACATGAGTGTGCGCGCGCGCGCGCGCTGTCAAGCTCGATTGCTAACTGAACCTAGCTATCTTCCTGTATGTTCAACTATTAAACAGAATCTAAAATTTTACTCAAGCTTGGCTTTAGGTTACAGCCGAGTTTGTGCAACCTTTTACTGAGCCGAGCTTTGAGCTTCTCAAGCTTATTTTACAGCCTTAATGTCAGGTCCTGACCTATATTTCCAGCCAAGCCTTCTTTAAGGAGAGATTTTGGTGTACTCCATACATAATTTTTTTTCCCAAGCTTGTATGCATCGTACAGACATAAGCATCATCTAAGCCTTTCCTAGCAAAGTACGTCAGCAGAAACAATTGATGGACAAAAGGCATTGAGCATGAATCTAACAACCTGATCTGAATCATACGCAAAGCATTTACAAAAGTTTCAAGGAAAACATAGAATAACAGATAGAATATAAAACATCATTTGAAATAAAGTGCTCTTCTTCGCTCTCCAGCAAGGCAACAGATGATGCAGAGTAATATTGCTGCAGTGTCCAAATGGTACAACAGAATCAAAAGTAAAACAGAACATACCTGCTGTTCCACCTGCAGAATGATCTTGATCCTGAAATATGTATATATGGTTAAGATTCAATTCAAAAGTGAAACTCAAGAAAAGCAGTCACAAGACATGTTATACTACCTTAGCGTATAGAGAAATGTGAAACTTCTTAGTTTCCTCCAACTGAGATATCTCATTTTCAAATGCATTGGCAACTTTTAATGCCTCAGACATATTGACAATATGCAAAAATCTGAACAGAAAAATACCAGTTATCATGTTTCTAAAATAGGAAAATAAAAGAAAACACCTTTCTTTTTTCTTACCTTGCTAAAGTCGCTTTGGTGAACCATGAGAACCCCTTCTGGCTTTCGATAGGTTGCCATTTGAAGCTGTTACCTGATTGGTTTGTCCGACATCCTTTTGCTTCGGACAAATACAATGTCAGCTGATCCAGAGGACCAGAAGCTACTGTCTCTATTTTGCCTTTGCTACAAGCAAGTGCCTCATAACTGCAATATTTTTTTGTTTACAAATAAACGAAAATAGGGGGAAAATAAATCAAATCCAATTAAGTCAGGCTTGTGCATCTGTTAATTCACAAATTATGACTTGGGAATGGGAGCAAAGATTACACAACTAAAAAAAAAATCTTACTGGTGAATAATGACAAAAGGAATTAGTCATGAAACTCACCTACTTTGGGTTGGTGATGTATTGAACAAAGCATAATCTAATGGCACATTTTCATGTATTTCACCAGCCATTATATTTTGGAGGTCCAAGGAACTGACCACTCAACAATCCTCTAAGATCTCACATATAAGCCACCATATATCTGGAGCTCCCTTACAAGCCTCCAAGCTCATAGCCACAATAAATTGGAAGGAGAAGCTATACAAACCGGTTAAATCTGCATTAAATGCACAATAAAATATGAGCATTTGTCAGATCACAACTGAAGACACAAAATACAAAAACACTCTTATTTAGAGGACAAATTATCGCAGTCAACAAGCAATTCCCGCTAAAAAGTATTGGAGTCTTCCCAAGACAAAATATTTAGCTGAAATATTTAGATCCTCAGAAAAAACAAGTAAAGTTTGCATTAGAATGCAGATCCCTAATGCCCCACATTATTCAAGTACACAATTCATTAAACCAATGCCATACAAAGAACACAACGCAGCTTTCCAAATTGCAGCATTAATAGAAACTATAAAAAACTTCAAGCATTAATGGGAATGACTTGTCCAAAATTAATCGTTTAAATATTTCAAATATGTAACATTACCAGCTGCTGTAGATTTAAAACAATTCTACTTAATTTGGAAGAACTTTCATTGATAGAATTTTAAAAAAAGAGTTTAATAAAAAAGTTTCATAAGAGGAAATTTGTTTATTTCTGCACTTAAAAAATTAAGGTTATACGCAATCTCCATCTTCACTAATCAGTTAGCTGACAAAGAAATTAGCTCAACTGATCAACAATGGCATGTTTTGTTGTGATCTATCACCGATCAAATAACAGAGAAAACATCGAGTTGAAGACACAGCAGCGGAAACGTAAAAGATCTACCACTAGCAAGCAATTGAAACAAAATCACCACACAATAAAAAAACATCAGATTAACGTGGTTCGGTAATGTGCCTACGTCCACGGAGAGGAGGGGAGAAATTCACTGAAAACAGAGAAGAAAATACAAGAGTTATAATGAGATCTCTCTCTCTCACAGCTCTCAATGGTGAAAATTTGAATTGCTCTTGAATTCTTGACATACATTCAAAAGGTCACCCTAAGGGGTTTATATAGGCACTTAGGATGATTCTAATCCAACACAAACTTCAATAATCAAATCAGAACCGCCTCAGAGAAAGAGAAAACTCAGATCCAAACCAAAATAGAAAACAGAACCATATTAGGAAACTATCAGAACCCGACACTAGTCGACTAAGGCAAATTACTAGTCGACTAAGTATTAGTCGACTATACCCAAAACCTAGTCGACTACTGTAACACAATCTGAGAATCTAACTCTCTATTGCAGGACCTAGTCGACTACACCAAAGTATCAGTCGACTAACCCAAGACCTAGTCGACTAATAAGACCTGTTAGTCGACTAACATGCACAATGCATGTACATGTCCGTGCTTAATCTGTGAAGCTTGTAACACCTCCACCTAAACCTGAATTCTTCTTTAATGAATATGAGGCACTCCAAATAGTAACAACCTCCACCTTGACTCGTGTTCATTGAGTTCCTCCATAGAAATTAACCTCTGTTTCATTCGTCTTCTTTCTCCCCCCTTTTGTGACTTCACATGGCTCCCTCCCAAGAGCCCGTTCGCCACTTTTTCTTTGGAGAACCTTGGAGAAGTTCAGAGATGCTCTGAACTTCTCTACCGGGATGGTCTTTGTCATCATATCGGTATCTCTGAACTTCTCTACTGGGATGGTCTTCGTCATCATATCGGTTGGATTCTTCTTCATGCTGATTTTTATCAAATCGATCACCTTATCATCTACGACCCACTGCTTGTGATACCTCACATCAATGTGCTTCGTCCGCTTGTGATACATGTGATCTTTAGTGAGATGAATCGCATTCTGACTGTTGCAATGAACCCGAACTGAATCCTGTATGATACTGAACGTCTCAACCAGTCTTCTCAACCACAAAGCTTCCTTTGATGCCTCAACTGCAGCCATGTATTTCGCCTCTGTCGTTAAAAGAGCAATTATATCTTGCAACTCTGTCTTTCAACTAATGACGCACTCAGCTATTGTGAACACATAACCCGTCGTAGATCTTCGTTGATCAAGATCTTCAGCCTAATCTATATCAATATAGTCGTGTAGTACCCTAAGCTTTCTCATTTTCAATCTCTGAAACATCAAGCCTAGTCTCGCATTCCCTCGTAGATATCGTAGCACTCACTTTGCTGCTTTTTAATATTGATTTTCTAGATTTGACATGAACCGACTTATTGTACAACTGCATAGGCTGAGTCAGGCCCAGTGCAGACCAAAGCATACATGAGTGATCTCACCACACTAGCATATAGTACTCGAGATATCTCCTCCTCCTCTTCCGGTGATTGTAGACACTGCTTTGAGGATAATTTGAAGTGACCTGCCAAAGGAATGCTGACTGATCTTACTTCTATCATGTTAACTCTCTCCAACACCTTGAGAACATAGTTCTCCTGAGATAGCCAAAGTCCGCCGAGGCTCTGTCTCGAGTGATCCCCATACCTAAGATCTTATTGGCTTCTCCCAAATCCTTCATGTTAAATTTCTTCTTGAGCTGAGCTTTAAGCTTCTAAACATGTGTCTTTTTTCTTGCAACAATCGGTATATCATCCACATATAACATCAAATATGTCGGATCATCACTCTACTTAAAATAGACACAACTATCATATTCACATCGGTTGTATTTGGCCTTGATCATGAAAGAGTCGAATTGTTTGTACCACTGCATGGGAAACTGCTTAAGTTCATAGAGGGACTTTTTTAAAAGACACTTTATTTTCTTTACCTTCCTGAATATAACCTTCAGGTTATTTTATATATATTTTCTCCTCCAGCTCACCATGCAGAAATGTTATTTTGACATCCATCTGCTCCAACTCTAAATCAAACTAAACAACTATCTCCAATAACATCCAAATAGATGTATGCTTGACTACAGAAGAAAAATCTCATTGTACTCAATACCCTCCTTTTGAGCATATCTCTTGGCAACTAACCTTACCTTGTACTGCTCATTGTCCTTCTTGTGAAAGACCCATCTACAATCTATTGCCTTGGAGTCCTTTGGAAGATCGACTAATGCCCATATTTAGTTTCTATCTAAAGACTCCATCTCTTTCTCCATGGTTGTATCCACTTGTTGTGGTCATCTGCATCGATCGCTTCCCTGTACTGTCAGAATCTCCTATTTTATTACTAATGCAAAAGAGACATGATCATCTTCCCAACCATACCTTATTGGTGGTACCGTAACTCTAACTGACCGCCTCAATGGTTTAGGTTGCTCTTGAGTAGCTTCCTGTTCGTCTCCATCTGAATCTGAAAAGTCCTTTTCCTGATCCGTCAGGCTTTTTAGGGCTCTCTGAGAATTCAACTTCCTTTTCCTGAGTGCCTGTTGAACTGTCTGAAACTCCATCTTGCGCTTTATCCTCCGTCTTTGACTTTTCTTGCGACATTGATTTTTCATCAAAGACTACATCTCTGGTGGTAAAGGCGTTCCTTGTCTCAGGATCCCAAAGTCTAAAACCTTTGACTCCCCGATGAAGATACACTTCTTATACTTAGACTTCGGTTTGTTCTTTTTCTCACTATCAACCAAACTATAGGTCGGGCAACCGAAAATCCGTAAGGTTGAATAGTCCATAGACTCTCCTCGCCATATCTCCTCTGGGATCAGAAGATCAATAGCTGTTGATGGTGGCCTGTTTATCAGATAACTCACATGATTCATCGCCTCTACCCAAAATCTTTCTGACATGTCAGCCTGTAATCTGGTACTGCATGCATGCTCTGTAAGTGTCCGATTCATGCGCTCTGCTACTCCGTTTTGTTCTGGTCGCCCTGAAATACTTAGCTGGTATTCAATGCCCTTACTTGCTAAGTAATCTTTGAATTCTTTGGAGGTATACTCGCCTTCATTATCGGACCTCAAGACTTTCACCTTCCCTCCCGTCTGATGTTCCACCATAGTTTTTCACTGTTTGAACTTTTGAAATACTTCCAATTTCTGCTTCAAGAAGTATACCCAAACTTTCCTTGAAAAATTATCTATGAAAGTAACATAGTACCTAGCACCCCTAATGGATGCTACTGGCGAAGATCCTCACACTTCTGTGTGTATGAGATCTAACAAGCCCTTTGTCTTGTGTTGTGATGTAAAGAAAGCTACTCTACATTGCCTACCCAAGATGCAAAATTTACAAATATCAAGTTTGTAATATTTACTACCTGGTAGAGCACTCCTTTCTTGTAGGGTTTGAAGATCTCGCTCGCTCATGTGTCCAAGACGCATGTGCTAAAGTCTTGTAGTATCCTCCTTCTCTATTACTGCTGAAGCATCACCAACAATAATGCTTCATGTTAACTTGTACAAGTTTGTGGTCTGTTCTCTTTTGAGAATCATCATAGAGTCTTTGGTAACTTTGATTCCTCCATCTGCACCAGAAAACTTGTACCTCAAGCTTTCAAAGCTCCCAACGAGAGAAGATTCTTCTTTAAATCTGGAACATGTCGCACGTTCGTGAGAGTTCGAACCTATCCATCAAACATCCTCATACGGATGTTGTTAATGCTAATAGTCTTACACACAGCGTCATTACCCATCAGGACAGAGCCTCCATCATGAGGCTTGTAAGTACTGAACGACTCTCTTTTTGGGCACATGTGGTATATGCACCCCGAGTCAAGTAACCAAGCATATGAGTATTTACCTTTTTTCTGACTCAGCCGTCAAGACATCACATGAATCCTCATCTGCTTCTCTGACAACCCGGCTTGATTTGATTTTCCACTGGTACTATCCCTATCAGAATCCTTTTCGTCTTTTCTCTTCAGCATCCCCTTATATTTCATATAATTTTTCTTGATGTGCCCTCGTTTCTTGCAAAAGTAGTAAGAGAAACTGTTAGAAGCCTGTGGATCCCATTTGGATCCCCTACTATTTGATCTTTCCTCTAGCCCTTAACAACCAATCCTGAAGCCTCCTCCGTAGAATCTATCTTCTTCATCAGCTCGTTATTCTGGAGCATCTACTTGACATCTTTTAATTCTAAGGTTTCCTTACCATACATGATGGTCGCCAAGTGGTCATAAGTTGATGGAAAAGAAGAGAGTAATAGAATAGCTTTGTTTTCTTCTTCTACCTTAATCTCTAAAGCCAACAAGTCGCTTAAACTTCTATTAAAAGCATTGAGATATTGTAGAATAGGCGTACTTTTCTTCATCCGAAGGCTGTATAACTGCTTCTTCATGAAGAGCTTGTTCGACAAACTATTCGTCATGTAGAGGTTCTCCAGCCTACACCAAAAACTAGCAGTTGTCTCCTCGTTCATCACGTTGTAGAGAATCTCATCTGATAGGCACAGTATGATCGTCATCTTTGTGCGAAGTCAATGTCGTTCCACTCATCATCATTCATCTTCGATGGCTTCTTCTCAATACCAAGCAGGGTCTTGTGTGTGCTCTCCTTCACGAACAACGATGTTATTCGCATCTTCCACAACAGAAAGTTGAACTTCCTGTCAAATTTCTCCACCTTGAACTTGGTTATCGTGGTTGTCTTGCTAGCCATCGTTCGATACCAATTATTGTGATTTATCACCGATCAAACTACAGAGAAAACACTAAATTGAAGACTCGGCGGCGGAAGTGAAAGCGGAAGCGTAGAAGATCTACCACTAGTAAGCAATTGAAATAAAATCACCACACAACCAAAGAACACCAGATTTAACGTGGTTTGGCAATATGCCTACATCCACAGGGAGGAGGGGAGAAATCTTTATTGAAAACAGAGAAGAAAATATAAGAGTTACAATGAGATCTCGCTCTTAAAACTCTCAATGGTGGAAATTTGAATTTTTCTTGAATTCTTGACACGCCTTCAAAAGGCCACCCCCAAGAAATTTATATAAGCACCTAAGATGATCCTAATCTAACACAAACTTCAACAATCAAATTAGCACCGCCTCAGAGAAAGAGAAAACTCGAATCCAAATCAAAACAGAAAACAGAACTGTATTAGAAAACTGTCAGAACCCGATACTAGTCAACTAGAGCAAATTACTAGTCGACTAATACCAAAATCTAGTCGACTATTGTAACACAATTTGAGAATCCAACTCTCTGTTGCAGGGCCTAGTCAACTACAGCAAAGTATCAGTCGACTAGCCCAGTACCTAATCGACTAATAACATACACAATGCCTTTACATGTCCGTGTTTGATCTGTAAAGTTTGTAACACCTCCACCTCAACCTGAATTCTTCTTTAATGAATATGGCGTACTCCAAATACTAACATGTTTTCCTTAAAACCAAACGAAGCTCCAGGATTTACTCATCAAGATCGAATCTTTAACTTGAAATAGAGACAATGTTTCATCTCAAACATTAAAACTAGCAAAAACAAAAAACAAAAAATTCAAGCAGTGAGTAACAGTCTCCAAGAACTTCAAGATCTTCGTTATTTCAGGTCAAAAGGTCAAGTAAAAATAAAACAAAATAACAAGAAAAACTCAATGTTTTTTTTTTTTTGGCTCCAAAGCTCAATAACTCAAATTTTCAAACTAAATAAAATCTCAGAGAGGAAAAAATAAAAAATCACGGTAACAAGGCAAAAAAAAAAAAAAAACTTCAAATCTACACCAAAAGCATTCCAAATCTCGAAAAGATTCAAAATCTTACATGCATTGCCAGATTTGATCCTGAAGCAAAGATTCTCAATCAAATCTTGAAACAAACAAGAAGATCACAACCCCAACCACCATTCAACTTCAAACAACAAAACAGAAAATGAGAAGAAGAAAGTAGATATCAGTAAAACCCGAGATCATCACAAATGGATGAAATTACCAGATCTCATCGGAGTAAACCCTAACTGATTTCGAATCCTTACCCCCCGTCCCCCCTTTGGCTGCTCCGCAGGAATAAAATGACGAGAGCTCTGAAGGTAAATTAAATAACTACCCAAAGTATAAACGGGGGAGCAGGGGTGTGGCAGTACAAACTACTAGAAAGGTCAGATGACGAGATTATCAGTGTAGATCACCGTAATTACGTATGTGCCACTGTTCGGACCAAACGAAGCCAGCGCCGGTAGGAGCGGATATTGGCACCCACATAAGTGGTTTTAAGCGCCCATCAAAAATATTACAAGAGTGCAATTATTTTTTTGAACACTATCACCTCAAAAAAAAAAATTCAAAATGTCACCTCTCTTCTTCTTCTCCCCATTGTGCCCTATTCGATTGAGAGACCGCCGCCTCCTTGCCGCCCTCTCCCTCCTTCCCCACCCATACCCCCTCTTCACCCTTAGCCCTCACCCTCTCGCTCCCCCTCGGCCACGCCGACCTCCCCATTCCTCGATATGATTGCGACGCTGTTCGGTAATGGCTGGCCGAATAGAACTAAAACTGTTCGGCCATCCATTGACCAACGACGTCGTGAGCATATCGGGAACGATCGAGGCGGGTTGCAGCGTATACAGCTCTCGAGAAGAAGAGGAGGAGGAGAAGCAAGGAGGAGGGGATGCGACTAGGTAGTGGTTGGTGGAACCTGACTAGCGGCGACCTGCTCGATGGCCTGCTGGGCTGCGTGGTTGTGCTGGATAGTCTCAAGAGGAGTAGGAGGAAAAAAGAAGAAAAAGCAGCAGCAACAGCTAAAGAAATGAAGAGAAGACAAGGCTTGCATGGGATCCAGTGAAAGGCGGCGCCTTAGACTAAGCTTGGGGAAGAAGAAGAGGGGAAAAGACAGCAGTGGAGAGGGAAAAGAGGGGGATGTCGGGGGAGAGGGGGCAGACAGCGACGGGAGGCGACGAAGCAAATTGAGAGGGAAAGAGAAAGAGGAGGGTAATTTGACCATTTTTAAAAATTTAATGAATATAATTATCAATTTTGTGGGTGTCATGATTTGGTGGGTGCCTTGATCACTTTCATGGGTGTCAGTATCCGCTCCTAGCGTCGGTGGGTCTCGGGCTCCCCTTTTATCATGACGATCTTGCCCCCGAAGGGAACCTTTTATTTAGGAAAACTCACAGCGAAGCATGCAACAACTCACGCGCTCGTTTTACATGCACCTATTGGCTGACGCTCTCACTGACAAGTGGGGACCACAGAGGCGATAATTAATACCCATGGTCGGAAAGAGAACATGGTCCGCCGAAATTTTAGGTCGGGTGAGCCCGCTGCGTTACAAAAACAAAAGAAAAATTCGGACCGCATTTTGGCTTTATTCGTTTATACCAAGTGTGAGAAATGAGACAAAAGGACCCTGGTTTGATTGGTCTTTTTATGAAGTGTGTAGTGGTCCTAAAACAAGGGGAAATTGTTGGGTGGGTTCTCATGGAGTGCATTATATTTAGCCTTGATTGTGGGAGATTGGATGGTTTGATTAATATTACATGGACTTTTCTCTAATGTTTATTCTTAGTTGCTGACATGGCATTAGGACATGATTCTAAACTAATTTGATGTAATAGCTCCACCTTAAAGTGCACACTTGACTAGTTATTTATTATGCGCATACGGTATGTAATTTTTTTTTATATAATTTTTTTTACATTTTGTTTACTGCAATAAAAATATGTTGAGCTCTAATTCAAGTGGTGATTTATAAACCTAAACTATTGAAGGTCACAAGTTCAAGTCTTACTGGGTGCAATATTTTTTTTAGTTTTCTCTCTCTTATTATATTATATTTACGCTCACAGAAAATTTTTTGTATTTTGTTTTTTTTTTTTTCCATTGACTTATTAATCTTAATTTTTTGGTGAAAGAGTCATAAGTTGATTTATTAGCTAAGTAATTGATGTAAATTTTATCTTGATTGTTGAACACATTCCCCTAAACTTTATTGTATTTGATTGTAAACATGCGAAAAAGAGAGATCTAACTGGTATATGAATGCCATTCAAAGCTGGTATTATACTAGGTAGTAGTAAATTAATTGAGGGGAAAGGAATGCATGCATTCATATCACTGGTCCAATGCTCTAGTGTAGCCCTTTTCCTTGCAGCTTTGCTCTCAAGGGCGTCATTATAACTCAACAACCAAAGCTTTTCTATGGGGAATCAAAGCTTTTTCTTTTGTGCCCTTTTATCACGCCAAAGCTAGTGGTCACATGGTTGGTCTTGGATTCGTTGAACGCTCCGCTCACTTACAGATCATCAGTTCGAATCTCACTGCATACATATTTAATTATATTTAATTCCGATCACAATGCTCACCAGTTCAAATCCCGTTGAGCAGTGATTTTCTAGCAGGAAAAAAAAAACTGTACACTCACAGAAAAGATGCATCCATATGCTCTCTGGTTTGCCATGCCACTTCTCTTAATTTCCTAGAAATTGTATTGGATTAATCCTTAAGCAAAGAATGTCTATTGTTTGGTTTGGCCATTAGAGTTGGCAAGAGTTAGCTTAACTCTTATTAATTCTTTCAAACACTGGTATCTGACGAGTTATAACAACGAGTAGTAGCTCAGGTATTTTTGAGAAATAATGAATCAGTGATTGAAACAGGTCAAAGGGTAACAAATGCCAGTTTGAGAATGTGGCTGCAACAAAGGCATGTATATATTTTTTAAAGTAATTCAACCGCTAACGGGAATCACCAACGATCGCCGGGAAGCAAACTCGGGACTTGTCGGGGCCTCGTCAGGAGAAGAAAGAATGTCCGCTAGGTGCAGGCTGTTAATCTCACATTAAAGTGGACCACTAATCTTTTTTTGTTAATTGGATTCCATAATTAAGGTTTACTGATATTTATGTATGCCCAAAATATATAAAGTTGCACTTATGCATATTTTGTAATCATGTGGGATATAAAGGGCCATGATGGGTGGTTTTATCACATATGATTATTTTGCAATATAGTTATTTGCAAATAACGGTTTCTTGCATAATAGACCCTCTTCTCTCCTCTTGCAAATATACAAAACCTTTCCCTTGTTGAGAAATCCATCAGTGAATAGAATTTGGGTTTTGTGGAAGGGAAAAAAAAAAGGAGACAGAGAGAAGAAGGGTCTTGATTAGGGTTTGCAAGAAAATAAAGTGCCTTTACAGATTGGAATTTGCAAGGATCACAAAAGGAGATCTTCATCTTCATCACTCATTCTAATGGCTTCCGGTATGTATATGCATTTAATTTATATATGTTCATATTCTTGAGATGCATTTGATTCTAGATTCATGGACAATTTAATCTTCATGAAATTCTGAAGATATGATTTTAATTCTTACATTTTGGTATCAGAGCCTTGGTTGAGAATCAATACATCTCAGAATTATGATTATGGATTAATTAGGGTTTTTATGATTAATAGTTTCATGAAGATTTTTTGATCATTTAATTCAGATTTAAGATTATATATTCATGATTCTATTAAGATCCTATATCCCACAAATTGTTTATTATCTGGGATCTAATCAGGATTAAAAGCCCTAATTTTTCCTAACATTTTGGCATCAGTCGATTTCTGGAACTGTAAATCTATAACTGTTTCGTGGACTATTAGTCGACTATAAGTTTCGGGCAAGTCGACTAATAGTCTTTCCAGAAAACTTCTTAACTCTCTGTTTGCAACAGGAGTCGACTAGAAATTTTGT
This sequence comes from Agave tequilana, assembly GCA_038442645.1. Classification (NCBI taxonomy): domain Eukaryota; kingdom Viridiplantae; phylum Streptophyta; class Magnoliopsida; order Asparagales; family Asparagaceae; genus Agave; species Agave tequilana. Next base: position 139,431 of record JAVJIF010008091.1, read on the forward strand.
GTAGTCGACTAATAAAAGGTATAGTCGACTTATTCACTTGCTATAGTCGACTAACAGATTGACCCGAAAGTTGGTGATTCTCTGTTTGTCTGTTAGTCGACTAACCTTCCTGCATGGAGTCAACTTGCTTTGACTATAGTCGACTAACCTCTAATTTAAAGTCGACTTGACTTGACCTAGTCGACTATAACTTCCTTATAGTCGACTTGACTTGGCCCTAGTCGACTTGGCTTACCTTGACTAGTCGACTAATGTTTGTTTAAATTCAATCATTAAAGTATGTTGCACATTTAATGTTATGGTGTTAATATTGATTGAATTGGTCAAGTGACATGAATTGAAGTAATATAGTATTACTCAAATAAAAGATTAGAAAATATTGTTGGTTAGTTTTATATTCATACGGTTTATTGATTTAGTAGTTGCCAAAGTGACCTATGTTAGTAAGCCTTATGAATATACAACTACATAAAAGACTTGTCAATGAGGGTGACATTAAAGACAATAATATTCTCGATGGCGGTTATAGTTAGGAGATTGGGACTGGCCCAAAGGAAAGTCTCTTTCAAATAATTATGAACCGGGGTAGGGTAGTGTAATTTATGTAACTTAGTGGTGTAGAATTGGATACCCAAAGGTAACATGACTTACTATCTAAGTGACATAAATTATATTAGACCTACATAGGTGATAAAAGAATCTCACCTGAAGAGTGAACACTAGATATGCTTAGGTTTCGCCCAAAGGAGAAATCAAAGTGATATCAATAGTTCATCTTCATTAAAATTTAAAATTTTGTATTGATTCGAGGCCTTAATGTGAGCTATGTCCTATTTTGTTTCAGTGAACGTTCCCACTTCCCTTCACACTCATGCAACTAGCATTCCAGCCCTGGATGATACAAACTTCTCTGAGTGGTTTGAACATGTCCAATTCACACTGGGTGTACTGGACCTAGACATGGCTCTTTTAGTAGAGAAACCTGATGAAGTGACTGATGAAAGCACAGCAGACCAGGTTAGCCATGCCAAAGCCTAGGAAAGGTCGAATAAACTCAGTCTCATGTTCATCAAGATGACCATAGCCATAACATTAAGACTTCACCCCCTCATACTACTAATGCATCTGAACTTTTAACTGCTGTTAAAGACCGATTTAAGTCTGCAGATAAGTCATTAGCTGGCACCCTTATGGCTGAACTGACTACCATGAAATATGATGGTAGTAGAGGAGTTCAACAACACATTCTTAATATGACTGATAAAGCTGCCAAGTTAGGATCACTGGGAATGAAAGTGGATGAATCCTTCTTAGTACAGTTCATCCTCAACTCACTTCCTCCTCAGTTCGGGCCATTCAAGATCCACTATAATACTCATAAGGATAAGTGAAATCTGAATGAGCTGACTGGTATGTGTGTACAAGAGGAAGTGAGACTGAGGCAAGAAGGACATCACTCAGTGTTGGCAGTATCTCAAGGAGCTATCCATAAGAAAGGTAAATATGGAAGAGGTAAGAGGTTTCCACCAAAGAAATGGAATGAACCTGGAGAAAGTAGCCAGGGTCATGGAAAGACTTTCACTGTCAAATGCTACTTTTGTGACAGAAAAGGACATGTGAAGAAGGACTGCAACAAGAGGAAAGCTTGGTTCGAAAAGAAAGGTATGAATCTTTCTTTTGTATGTATGAATCAAATCTTACTGAAGTTCCTTCTAATACTTGGTGGATTGACTCTGGAGCCACAACTCACATAACTAATTCAATGCAGGGATTCCTTACAACCTGGAAACCGAAGGAAAGTGAGAGATTTGTCTTTATGGGGAACCGTCTCAAAGTGGAGGTCGAGACTGTTGGTACTTACCGACTACTCTTAGAGACGGGTCATCAGATGAATCTTGAAGATACTTTTTATGTACCTTCGATTTCTAGGAACTTAATGTCATTATCCAAATTAGATGTTGTTTGATATTCTGTTTTATTCAGTTGTGGAAAACTCAGTTTAATGTATAATTCAATGTCGGTTGGACACGGAATTTTATGTGATGGTTTATATAAAATTTCATTGAATGATGAGTTTGCACAATCTCTTTTATCTCTGCATTCAAATGTTGGTATTAAACGTGGCTTAATTAATGAAAATTCCTCTATCTTGTGGCATAGACGACTGGGGCATATCTCCAGGGATAGAATTGAAAGATTAGTGAAGAATGGGATTTTGGATAACCTAGACTTCACTGATTTTGGTGTGTGTGTGGATTGCATAAAAGGAAAGCAAACCAAACACACCAAGAAAGGTGCCACAAGAAGTAAAGAGCTTCTTGAAATAATTCATACAGATATTTGCGGACCACTCTCCATTCCATGTTTTACGGGAGAGAGATACTTCATTACCTTTATAGATGATCTGTCACGTTATGGTTATGTGTATCTAATTCATGAAAAGTCTCAGGCTGTTGACATCCTTGAGGTGTTCATTACAGAAGTCGAGAGACAATTAGATAGAAAAGTTAAAATCATAAGATCAGATCGAGGTGGTGAGTTTTATGGAAGATATGATGAGTCAGGACAACATCCTGGCCCATTTGCCAAATTTCTAGAAAAGCATGGTATTTGTGTTCAATACACAATGCCAGGTACGCCTCAGCACAATGGTGTTACTGAAAGGCGAAACCGAACACTTATGGATATGGTTAGGAGCATGATGAGCTTTTCTAATGTACCTAATTCATTGTGGAATGAAGCCTTAAAGACTGCTATGTATATCTTAAACAGGGTTCCTAGTAAAGCAGTCTCAACAACTCCTTTCGAGTTGTGGACTGGTAGGAAACCTAGTTTAAGACATTTACATGTTTGGGGTTGTCCAGCAGAGGCTAGAATATATAATCCACAAGAAAAGAAATTAGACTCAAGAACAATATCTGGGTATTTCATTGGTTATCCAGATAAGTCTAAGGGGTACAAATTTTATTGTCCTAACCATAGTATAAGAATTGTTGAAACTGGTAATGCCAGATTCCTTGAGAATGGCGAAATTAGTGGGAGTAATGAACCAAGAAAGGTGGATCTTGAGGTGGTAAGGGTAAATATTCCAATACCCTTTCCTTCAAGAAAAATTGTTGTCCCTCAGCTTGATCATCAAGCTGAGATACCAGAACAACATAATGATATTGGTTCACCACTTCATGAGGATATCACCATTGAAAATATTGTAGAACCACCACAACCGGCAGCTTTGAGAAGATCTCAAAGGGAAAGAAGATCTGCCATTTCAGATGATTATGTGATATATCTACAGGAATCTGATTTTGATATTGGGATTAATAAAGATCCAGTTTCATTTTCACAAGCCATAGAATGCAATGATTCTAGTAAATGGGTTGATGCTATGAATGAAGAGTTGAAATCTATGAACCAAAATAAAGTCTGGGATCTCGTCGAATTGCCTAATAACTGTAAGAAAGTCGGGTGTAAATGGGTCTTTAAGACCAAGCGCGACTCCAAAGGCAATATCGAACGATATAAGGCCAGACTTGTGGCTAAAGGTTTCACTCAGAAAGAAGGCATTGATTATAGAGAAACCTTCTCTCCAGTATCAAAGAAGCACTCTTTTAGAATCATTATGGCCCTTGTAACTCATTATGATTTGGAGTTACATCAAATGGATGTGAAAACAGCTTTTCTGAATGGAGATTTGGATGAGAAAATTTACATGGAGCAACCTGAAGGGTTCGCAAAGAAAGGAAAAGAACACTTGGCTTGCAAATTAAAGAAATCCATATACGGACTTAAACAAGCTTCCAGGCAATGGTATATAAAGTTTAATGATACCGTTACCTCTTTCGGATTTACAGAAAACACTGTTGATCAGTGTATATATCTGAAGATCAGTGGGAGCAAGTTTATCTTTCTGGTTCTGTATGTGGATGATATTTTGTTAGCCAGTAGTGATATGGTTTACTGTATGAAACTAAAAGTTATCTTACCAAGAATTTTCAGATGGTTGATATGGGTGAGGCAACTTATGTTATTGGCATAGAGATCTTCAGGGATAGATCTCGAGGATTGCTAGGACTGTCTCAGAAAGGTTATATCAATCGAGTCTTGAAAAGATTTCATATGGAATTATGTTCAGTCAGTTGTGCACCCATTCAGAAGGGTGACAAATTAAGTGGGAGCCAGTGTCCTAGAAATGACTTAGAAAAGGGTCAAATGCAGAAAGTTTCATATGCATCAGCTGTTGGGAGCTTGATGTATGCACATACTTGTACCAGGCCAGATATCAGTTTTACTGTTAGGATGTTAGGAAGATACCAGAGCAATCCAGGAATAGAGCACTGGAAATTGGCAAAGAAAGTAATGCGGTATCTTCAGGGAACGAAGGACCATATGCTCACATATAGGAGATCAGATCAGTTGGAAGTGATCGGCTATTCGGACTCAGATTTTGCTGGTTGCCCAGATAGCAGGAAGTCTACTTCAGGCTTCATTTTCTTGCTAGCAGGTGGGGCAATCTCGTGGAAGAGTGTAAAGCAGTCTATCACTGCTTCATCCACGATGGAGGCTGAGTTCATAGCATGTTTTGAGGCCACGAATCATGCATTATGGTTACGGAATTTTATCTCAGCACTTGGTGTAGTTGATTCTATTGCCAGGCCGATGAAGATATTTTGTGATAATACAGCAGCCGTTTTCTTCTCTAAGAATGGAAAGTACTCTAGTGGTTCCAGACACATGGAACTTAAGTAATTGGTGGTTAGAGAAAGAGTTCAGAAACAGAATGTGTCAATTGAATATAAGTACCACTTTAATTGTTGCTGATCCAATGACCAAGGGATTGCCTCCAAAGACATTCAAGGAACATGTTGTTGAATGGGTCTTTTGAGCAATCTGTAAATGTATGTTTTGGTACTTATATAATTGACAATATTGCGCAATAAAAGTTGTTTCTGTATTTCCTGTTATCCAATTATGTGTGCACATATTATGTATGGATGTTTGTTAAATAGGAAATGTCTTAACAAGACAATTACAGGGGTCATTTTGGTTATGGACTAAATTAGTAAGGGTTGTCAATGTTGTGGTACGTAGAAGGGAGTATGACATAGATGTTGTATAACCGCTATGACTCGCATTGGTGGTCCAAGCTAATTGCAGTATTACAGTATTTCATGATTTAGGCTTATCAGTTGTTGTTTTTAAAAATTCGTGATCACGTGTCAAGGTTTTTCAGTATGGAATCCAATAGAGTCAAATGTTTTCAAAAAAAAAATGAGTCCTTTCTTTTCTTTGTTTTCTAAAAATTTTAACATAATCGGCTAGTGGTCCAAGTGGGAGAATGTTAATCTCACATTAAAGTGGACCACTAACCTTTGTTGGTTAATTGGATTCCATAATTAAGGTTTACTGATATTTATGTATGCCCAAAATATATAAAGTTGCACTTATGCATATTTTGTAATCATGTGGGATATAAAGGGCCATGATGGGTGGTTTTATCACATATGATTATTTTGCAATATAGTTATTTGCAAATAACGGTTTCTTGCATAATAGACCCTCTTCTCTCCTCTTGCAAATATACAAAACCTTTCCTTGTTGAGAAATCCATCAGTGAATAGAATTTGGGTTTTGTGGAAGGAAAAAAAAAGAGACAGAGAGAAGAAGGGTCTTGATTAGGGTTTGCAAGAAAGTAAAGTGCCTTTACAGATTGGAATTTGCAAGGATCACAAAAGGAGATCTTCATCTTCATCACTCATTCTAATGGCTTCCGGTATGTATATGCATTTAATTTATATATGTTCATATTCTTGAGATGCATTTGATTCTAGATTCATGGACAATTTAATCTTCATGAAATTCTGAAGATATGATTTTAATTCTTACACAGGCTTCGAACAGGGACCTCGAGGGGATCAAGCGCTCTACCTAACCCTGGGTCACCATGACGCCACACGCGGGGGCCAAAGACATTATACATTTGGAAGACTTGAAATCCTAGGCTACCCTTATAGTGCTTATTGGCTTTATTTTGTTATTGGAATTGGGGGGTGTAGCTGTTGGATTTGAGCCCCAATAGAGTAGGCCTTGCTCTTGGGCCTTGCTTGACAACAAGAGTTAGGCGAGAAATAAACTTCTAACTCTTGTTAACTCTTTCAAACGCTCATTTGCATCAAGACTTAGGAGTATAATTATAAAAGGGCAAAATTGAGTTTTTAAAAAAAAATACACTTTGTCCTCTACTTATCTTGGGTCAAGTGTGTAATCCCACTATTTCTAAATTGGTGTAGGAGTTAACCATGTCTTCTTCCTAACTCTTCTCAATCTCAACTCTTTTCTATGAAGTTTCTTACTCTACATTTCTAATTCCATTTAAACTAATCAATAATTGATGTAAGAATTAGCCTTTGCTCCCAAAAAAGTAGAGGCAGAGTGGCAAAAAAATCATCATTTTTCTTCCTAATTTGCTCTTGAAGAGACATTTCTCAACTCTTGAGAAATTTGCTTGCTCGAAAGAGTCAACAAGAGTTAAAAGTCTAACTCTTGCAAACTCTTTTTATTAAACAAAACCTAGTTTTTACTTACTTTGGAAAGAGTTGGTTAGCACGTAATAGAAGAGAAATAAAATGATTGGCTTGTCCCTATGAGAGAGGAGTTAGTAAAACCTTCTCTTTGGCTTGGATCTTGCTTGGCTGCAAGAGTAGGTGGTTTTTGAGTTGTTAAGAGTGAGTTTAAGACAAATTTATTTAAAATTTAAAAATTTAAACTGTTTTTTTAAAGATTTTCTAAAACAAATTTATTTAAACTTATTAAGAAGTTTGGTTTCTATTTTTGATCAAAATTATTGTTCCAACAGGTAATTTATTTAATTTGAAATTTGAAAAATAGATCTATTTAATATTTGCTATGATTTGGATTATACTTATTGATAAGATTTTTCTTTAGCTCAAAAAATAAGTTATTGTTATTAACTAATTTTTGAGAAAAAGGGTTATTATTATTAGCTATAGTTGTTTTTAATAAACTTGCATGTGACCAACAAAAGCACGGATAATTGCACCCACCAATTTGATTAACACACCCAATAAATTTTGTAAAAATTTAATAGATCATTATAACCCTAAATAAAAACTAAAATACTCTTAAATTTACTTAAAATTATAAATTTAAACCTCCATGTGGATTAACACACCCACCTAATGATTAAGATACCCACCATAGCTTTTCCGTTTTATTGATTAAGAAATCCATCCATTGATTTAAAAAAAAAAACTTAAAAAGTACATCTATTCTAAATCTTAAAATTCAAATTTTTTGTGAAGTTCCACACGGAGAACGAAGATCGAATATTACATGCTGTGGTAGGCAAGTATTTCTCAAATTGAAATTTTCTATCAAAATGCAAAGAGAGGCGAAGAGGAGGAGACCGATCCGACCCAATGCAATCAAGCATATAGATGGAGTTGTTCAGAAACAAAGAATTCCAACTATGATTACTCAATCCTCTATCAAGGATTTAATTAATTCGTGATAGCAGCATTGACATTACTTTGTTTCAGACTGCTTTGTATCATCTTTAATTGTATTAAAATCCCCCAAAATCAACAAATACCCATCATATAAAATCTTACGTTCACTACAACCAGGAGGTTAAAGTCCAAAAGAGAGTTCATTAACATGAACTATTCCTCTAATACACTGCTTATAATTATAGGCCATAAAGCATAAACTTCCCCAAGTCTTGGAATCACAAAATAACAATTCCAGCAAACAAGTCGTTAGAAGGGATGAAACAAAAACAATAATTTCTGAGAAGACGCAGGTATTTGAAGCTTCAACTGCTGAAAAAGATGATTTTTTATGCGCACGCTTAGTGTTCGACATCAGGAACTCTTGAAGTTGTGTCATCTTGAGTCAAAGCAAGAGATCCTGCAAAATAGATTTTGATGGAGATGGCTTGTGATGATCGTGTAAAAGTTACCTTGCTCACGCTCCTGTTTGGCCAATATAGGCCGAACTTAATTCTCATGTTCGATCATGACAGGCCGAACAAGAATTTTTTGTTTCGTCAGCACTGGTCGAACAAAAAAAAATATGTTCAGTTGTTGGCCGAACAGTATATATTTGTTCGGCCATTGTTGACCGAACAGTATATGGCCGAACAGATCACGAACCCATCTCCAGAAAACACTTTTTAATTTGAGAATTTGATTGAATCATATTTCATTTCGTGATTTTAGTTCTTTCTAGAATTTAAAAATCATCTCACCATACATACAATCTAGCAACAATCAAACTAAAAATAAATTAAAAAATTCAAGAAAAAAGTTCATGAGTTATAGATTAAAAATCATCTAACCCTACATGCTTAATATCTCTAACCTAACGGAGGACGACAGTTGAGAGGGGTGGCACAAGAAGAATGAGGACTGCTGGATGATGGGGCTCGACAATAGCTGATGAGAGACTCGAATTTTGTGAGAGAGAGGGGGGGAGAGGGAGAAAGAGAGAATGAAATGAAAGAGATGGGGGGGTAGTTTGGATTTTATGAAAAAAGTTAAGTTTTTTACTTTATAAGGATATTTCAGAAATTTTGAGAGGGGGGTGCTTATCAGTTGTGGGTGCAAAAATCTGCTGGATATGTGAATCAAATCAGTGGGTGCAAACATCCTTGCCTGACCAACAAGAAGATTTCAATAGTGAAAGAAATATTCCACTTATTAGGGGGAAAATACAAAAAATAATAGAGAAGAAGTAAAACAACATATTTTTCCTCTCTATGTTTTATTCCTTTTTGTTTTTCTCTTCTTCCCGAGCCCTAAATAATCTCCTAATCTCTTTCTTTCCAATTTGGAAAAGAGTTCTTTTCAATTTGGAAAAGAGAGGAGAGAGAATATATTATTCTAATGTTTTTCGGTAATAAAAGTAACAAGTATCCTTATTTGAAGTTTGTGAGATATATATCATTTGTATCCGCGAGCGCGGCCGAACGATAAGTCACTTGGTTTGCTTCCAAGCGGATGTCGGTTCGAATTTCGAATCCTGCTCTCAACAATAATGATAATGATACATTGAAAATAATCTCCCTGGGAGGGCTTGCTGACCAAGCTTTCTTAAGATTGGGGTGGGATTCCTCTGAAATATCTCAGAATTTATCTTTCAAAAAAGTATCAATTAAAATAAAACTTTTGTATAAAATGGATATGTACTATATGGCACGTAAAATTTGTGTTGATTAATGCAGCTTAAAACATAAGTTTGATGATTATAAATCATGTAAAGAACAAAAAAAATTAAAAAAAAAAATTCTCATGCAAGAGTTCAGATTACCTAAATTACAACTAAAAAAGAAAGTGATGAATGAGGGGATTCAAACCCTAATACATTAATCAATTATCTTTCATCCATTTCCCTGTCACTTTATCCAAACCCAACTGGCATTAGCTTTAAATTTTTGATCCCAAATCAAAATTTTGGGTTCAAACGAGCAAAATAATTAAAATTAGGAGGAGAATCTTAAAAGCGACGGCTCTCTTGTACAGTTATACTCCACTGCACCTGCTGCGTGCAAGGAAAGCCATGACTATGAGTAAAGTTCTGATTGGAGATGAAGATCTGTCAAAAAGGAGCTTTGTAATTTTAATTACACTTTATATATATAATATGCATTCCAATAGTATTATCACAATGATTCTCAGTTAATTTGATCAGTACATGGTGAGAGAGAGAGAGAGAGAGAGAGAGAAGAAGAGAGAGAGAGAGAGAGCAACATTTCTCATATTGTGTGCATGTCATTTGATCAGTACATGGTGAGATGCATAATTTTCAGAGGACAATATTTGTCAAATTTGAATCCAAAAGGCAATATGTTTGTTGTTCTGCTTGCTTTGATGTGAACAATATTGTGTGGCTATAACAGAAAGCTATTGCACTCTTCTGAGTGAGTGTTGGTTGCAAGCCAGCTCCAATGTCGTCCTCAAAAGCAAAGACAAAAAAGTGTGAAGTTGAAGCAAGAGACTGTGATTGCACATGAATGATGCAAAGGTGAATTCAAGAACATGATGCTCAATAATTGCAACTATGAATGTATTGCCGTAAAGTTAAGGCATACAGATTGCATCTCAACAATAGTTCCATCATTTGAAGCAGCGGAACGCATGATTTGCAGTGGGAAGGGCAGTATGCTCTTGCAGCCCCATTAGGACCTGTTTGTTTCGTGGAAAAAAAGACTCAGAAAATGAAATTTTTCTCTAAAATTTGGGGGGCTCGTGGGCTTTTCCACCAAAACTTGTTTTTTTGCTGGAAAAAAAAAAGCGTAGAAAACTTTGTCAGTTTTCTTTTCAAAATGAGAGAAAATAGCTGGAAAATTGATTGTCGTCAGATCCAAATACATTGGCCCAGAGAAAAACAGTATGATTTGCACGCTTGTCGGGCAAAATAGTTTGGCTAAATTATACTTTAATATCCTAGAGTTTCATACTGTTGCACTTAAATACATTGTTATTTTTCTTTCATTCCTCCACATAAACACTCTATATAGTTCTCAACTATTAACTCTTTTTTCTTCGTTTCACATCTTCGGCATAATATAGTCCCAATTTTTTCACCCCTTAGACAAAATAGTCCCTAATTTCATTACAAAAAGTCCTTCAGATAGAAATTCTCTTATGGCTTAAGTCACAAGTGTAGGGAGAGAGGAGATAAAAGCTTGATGGAAGAGTTTTTTAACTCATCGGAAGAGATAGTACAGAAATCGGAGACCAAAGGAGCGAGAACACAGTCCACAACATGCCAGAATAGAAGGTCGGTCGACCGCCTGGTCGACCGACATGCGCGACATGGTGCACAACAGTAGTTCGGTCGACCGACTGCACGACCCAGTTTCTGTTAAGGGTCGGTCGACCGTTCGGTCGACTAACTAATACAGCCCAGGTTTCTCTTGGGGTGTGGTCCGACCGATCGACCGAAGGAAGGGTCGGTCGACCGGACCGTCGACCGACAGACGAATCTGCTTCTCCTATTGGGATTCGGACTTCTTTTCTGATCAGGAGTCAAATCCAATTGTGACTTCCTAGAACTCTAAGATTCTCTGGTTATAAATAAAGGGGTAAAGCCCCATGAATTATAACCTATAATTGATTGTTGAATCAATAAGAACTCTCTCCCTTACTCTGAGGACGTAAGCAAATTGCCAAACTTCGTTAAATATTGTGTTTGGCTTTCTCTTTTGTTTAATTATTCTTATCTTTTGGGTACTTCTCTGGTGCATCTCTCTCTATTGATTGGGTTTCTCATTGGTTGTTGCACTTGCGCGCGCAACAAGTGGTATCAGAGCATCCCAGGTTCTTCATGAGATCATGTGCCGATTCAAGAGCATTGGTGGCTGTTTGACGGAAATCGAGTGTCGATCTTGGAGCAGCGTTGGGACTGTTTGTAGGATCGTATGTCGATCTCAAAACAGCCTTTGGATTGCTTAAGGAATCAAATTTGGTGGAGTAGATCATTTCAGAAACTCTCCTAGGGTTTCACTTTGAGGTAAAGACTCTACTTTATCTATTTTTTTGATCTAACTTCGTTTATTTTCCGCATTGTTTTGAGAAACCTATTGAGAAGATGGTTGGAGGTTGTACTTTTACAGTGAAACATGAATCCACATCCATTGAAAATTGATGTGGTGAAGTTTGATGGAAAGAACAACTTTGCGATGTAGAGATGTGAGGTGATGGATGCATTGACATCATCAAAGCTCGAAGGCACTCTACGGTTAGAAAAAAGCCTGAGGCTACTTTTGAAGAGGATTGGGATAAGATGAATCAAACAGCGTGTGGTTTGATAAGGTCTTATTTGACACAAGACATCAAGTATTATGTGTTACTTGAAACATCTGCAAGGCAGTTGTGAGAGATCCTGGAAAAGAAATATCTGACAAAGAGCATCGAGTCGCGTTTGCAATTGAAGAGGAGGCTTTATCACTTCCAGATGAAGAGAGGACTCTCCATTGATGAACACATGAATAACTACACCAAGTTTCTTACAGACTTAGTTAATATGAATGTGAAGATCGAAGAAGAGTATAAGGCGGTGATTCTACTGAATTCTCTTCCTGACGTAGAGTATGAAACCTTCACCTTAATTTTGATCAATGGCAAACAAACACTTAACTACAGTGAGGTGTCAGCTGCTCTTGCAAATTATGAAGTAAAGAGGCAGGACAAGTTGTCTTCTTCTGAGGGTACATATGTAGAGGTATTGGCGATAAGAGCCAGAAGTTCCAATCGGAAGGGAAAATGTGATTGTGGGAGATCAAAGTCCAGGTCAGATTTCAGAGATCTAAAGAAAAACCAGTTGGCCTTTTGCAAAGAGATAGGGCACTGAAAAATTGATTGTCCAAAGGCCAAAAGTAAGGAGTCAAAGAAAGAGGCAAATCTCGCACAGATGGTCAGTACTCACGCTAGTACCTTACAGGCAAGTGGATCGGACTCAGACTCATCGGTATTCTCTTTCTCCATTACTACTCATATTATTGGTTACTCAGGAGACTCTGAGTGGACCTTTGATAGTGAAGCTACCTATTATGTATGCTCAAACAGGGATTGATTTTCTAGCTTTGAGAAGGTAGATGGATGTTCTGTTATCATGCGTGATGACCGCCCATATAACATGAAAGAAATAGGTACAGTCCAGATCAAAATGTTTGATGGGATGGTACGAGAATTAAAAGAAATGAGGTATGTACCTCAACTTAAAAAGAATTTTATCTCAGTTGGTATTTTGAAAACATTGGGTCTTGAGTATTTATAAGAGATGATGTTCTCAAAATGACTAAAGGCTCAATAAAGGTGTTGAAGGGCGCCCGTCGAAATAACCTCTACTACTTGAAGGTTAGTACAGTTACAAGTCAAGTGGCGACTTCAACAGATTCAGATGATGATTCTACCAGGCTGTGGCATGTGAGGCTCGGACATACAGGTGAAAAGTCTTTACAAGCTCTTGCAAAGTAAGGTCTATTGTAAGGTGCCAAAACCTATAAATTGGAGTTTTGTGAACATTGTGTCATCGAAAAGAAGACCAAAGTGAAATTCGGCACAGCGACTCACTGCACCGAGGGGATTCTGAATTATGTTCATACCGATATTTGGGGACCTACCAAGACGGCATCAATTGGAGGTACCACTACTTTGTGAATTTATAGATGATTATTCTAGGCGATATTCGGTATATACCATGAAGCACAGCGAGAAAGTCCTAGAATTATTTGTGAAGTGAAAGAAGAATATGGAGAGAAGCACGAGAAGGAAGATCAAGGCGCTCCGATCAGATAACGGAGGTGAATATAAGAGTGATCATTTTCTAAAGCTATATCGTGATGAGGGCATAGTAAGACACTTTACAGTAAGAGAAACACCGCAACAAAATGGGGTAGCTGAAAGGATGAACAGAACCTTACTAGAAAAGGTCTGATGTATGTTATCCAATGTCGGATTACTAAAGAATTTTTGGGCTGAGGCTTCGTCATATACTTGCTATCTCGTTAACAGGTTGCCTTCGTCTGCGATAGGAGGTAAAACTCCTCTGGAAGTTTGGTCTGAAAAGCTGCTCAGGATTATGATTCACTAAGGGTATTTGGATGCCCCGCCTACTACCATGTTAAGAAAACAAGTTAGACTCAAGAACAAAAAGGTATTTTTGTAGGATTTAAGAAAGGAGTAAAAGCAACAAAATTTGAGATCCTAAGGAAAAGAAGTTTGTCCTCAGCAGATGTCACATTTGATGAGGCTTCAATGATGAAGCCTACAATCTCTCAGCAGGTGGAGATTGAGAAGACCAAACAGGTATCGCAGCAGGTAGAGAGTGATGCTACTTCACCGTCTCTAGAAAGATCAGTGTCATTGGAGATCATATCCACGGTGACATAGGGTAGTGATCATGTAGCCGCTCAGGATACTGATGATGATGATGAGGATCAAGGACAGACTACGAGTGATGTTCATGAATCAATTGCAGTTGGAAGAACCAGAAGAAATCCATATAAGCCTAGTTGGCTCACTACAAATATGATTGTGTCTTATACTCTCCCAGTCATTGAAGAGGCGATCTCGTCTACTTATAGTGAAGCTGAAATCAGTTCAGAGTCCAAGATGTGGAAGGATGCCATGGTGGAAGAGATGAGTTCTCTTTAAAAGAACGACACTTGGGAACTGACAGAGTTGCTCAAGAAAAGAAGGTATTGGCTGTAAGTGGGTATATACAAAGAAACAGGGATCTCTCAAGGATGATATTGTACGCTATAAAGCCAGATTGGTAGCTAAAAACTACACACAGCGAGAAAACATTGACTACAATGAGATATTCTCACATGTTGTAAAGCACTCATCGATTCGAATTTTGCTGGCGCTGGTAGCACAGTATGAGTTGGAGCTTGACTAGCTTGATGTGAAGACTGTCTTTCTCCATGGCGATGCCGATGGGATGCAAAACTGCAGGAAAGAGAATATGGTATTGAAGCTGTCGTTGTATAGATTAAAGCAGTCTTCTATGCAGTGGTACAAATATTTTGACAGCTTCATAAGAGGAAAAAGGTACACACGTAGCCATTGTGATTCATATGTGTATTACAATAAGCTACCTTAGGAGAATACATCTATCTACTGTTATATGTAGACGATATGCTAATTGCTTTTAAAAGTAGATCTGCAATAGATAAATTGAAGAAAGACTTGTCTTCCGAGTTCGAGATGAAGGATCTTAGTGAAGCAAAGAATGTGCTAGCTATGGAGATTGAGCGAGACCGAAGGAGTGACAAGGTTAGCTTGACATAAAAGAAGTATATGAAGAAGGTACTTCAAGAGTTCAACATCAATGGTGATGCGAAATCTGTAAATACACCATTGGCTCCTCATTTCAAGTTAAAATCCACTATGTCTCCTACTACTATTGAAGAACGTGAGTACATGACTCGCGTGCCGTATGCTAGCGCAGTTGGTAGCTTAATATATGCAATGGTGTGTACAAGGCCTAATTTGTTACAAGCTGTTTCGGTGATTAGCAGATATATGCATGATCCCGGGAGGGGTCATTGGGAGACAATAAAGTGGGTTCTATGGTACATCAAGGGTACCACAGACGTTGGATTAGTGTACGAGAAGGATTCTACGGGTAAGTAAGAGTGTGCCGGATATGTTGATTCCAACTATGTAGGAGACCTTGACAAACGACGGTCTATAACAGGATATGTGTTTACATTTTCCCAAGCACCGGTGAGTTGGCGCTCTATTTTACAGTCTACCATTACATTATCTACTACAGAGCCGAGTACATGGCCATATCGGAGGCTATGAAAGAGGCAATATGGCTTCAAAGGTTGCTCGATGACTTGGGGATTGATAAAGATCTGTTGACGATCAACTGTGATAGCATGAGTGCTATCTATTTGGCAAAGAACCAGGTGTATCATGCAAACGAAGCACATTGACGTCAGGTTCCACTTTGCTTGGGAGATTCTTGTGGAAGGTGACATTGAGTTAGTAAACGTTCACACAAAGGAGAATCCCACTGATATGCTTACCAAGGTAATTACGGGAGTGAAATTTACTTATTGTAAAGAGATGCTCCATATCCTTCCAGTTGCTTGAGCTTGGTGGAGCTTGTTTGGATGAACTATAGATGGCTTGATCCCTTGAGCAAGGTACGTAGGTAGTCACATAGGTGCAACCCCTTTCGAGTTGACATGTAATATGCTTAGTTCGGCTCAGATTTGAGAAATCTTCACCGAGGTGGAGAATTATAGACAGAGAGGAGGTTTTTTTAACTCATTGGAGAGACATTGTAGAGATCGGAGACCAAAATGCGCGAGAACGCAGTCCGCAGCATGCCAGAACAGAAGGTCGGTCGACTGCCCGGACGACCGACATGCACAGCATGATGCACAACAGTAGTTCGGTCGATTAACTGCACGACGCAGTTTCTGTTAAGGGTCGGTCGACCGACTGAGACAACCTAGGTTTCTGTTAGGGTGCGGTCCGACCGGTCGACCGAAGGAAGCATCGGTCGACAGGACCGGTCGACCGACGGATGAATCTGTTTCTCCTATTGAGATTTGGACTTCGTTTCTGATCAGGAGTCAAATCCAACTGTGTTTTCCTAAAACTCTAAGATTCTCTGGCTATAAATAAATGGGTAGAGCCTCCATGAATTGTAACCTGTAATTGATTGTTGAATCAATAAGAACTCTCTCCCCTTGCCTCGAGGACTAGGCAAATTGTCGAACCTCGTTAAATATATTGTGTTTGAATTTCTCTTTTGTTTAATTGTTCTTGTCTTTTGGGTACTTCTTGTTGGAATTGAAGAAAATAAAGCTGAATCTTCGAGATGAATTATGGAAAGATCCGTTGATCAAATCAACCGGATGATGGTTGGAGTGTGTTCTCCTTCCATTTGTGATGAACGTGGTATATTTACATGTTCAATTCCGACTTCGAATGAATGAGATATTCAAGTTCAAAGATTGCCTAATTCAAAGCCAAAAGGGACTAAATTTAGCTACAAGCATTTAGTCCCACATTGGCCATGTGATGGAAGTATATGGGGTATAAATAGAGAAAAAATGAGACCAAGGGTGTGCCCTTTGGGTACTTGGAGTTTTCGCGCGCGAATTGGAGGGAACTATACTCGTACATGCGTACGTGCACGCACGCGCGCCGCCGCTGGCGGCGGCCGGCCGGCCGGCCGGTGCCGGGCTCGGGCTCGGGCCTGGGCCTGGGCCCGTGGGCCGTGGGCCCGGGCTCGGGCTCGGTGGTCCGTGGTCTGATCAGAGTTCCCTACCTGGTTCTCTTTTTGAATCAGGGGCCGTTAATCCAACCCGCCCGCGGAAGGATTCGAAAACTCCAACGGGTGTCCGCCCGCGTGCGAACGGATCCGACCGTTCGCCAACCGCTGTCGGAAAACCGACAGAGCGGTTGGTCGGTTGCGACGGTTCGGACAGAACCGTCGCAACTGTTGGGAATTGGCGGACGAGAATACCCCTCCAGAGCGCTATAAAAAGCGCTCCAGGGGTCCATTCTCAGACACACCAAACTGAAGAATCTTTCTCTCTTCTGAAAGATCTCTCCCTCTCTCTATAAGTTCTGACTCCGTTCTGAACTGGGCTCCAGCGAAGTGCGACTCCTCGCTTCCAGAGCAACTTCCAACAGCGAAGTGGGAATCCACGAATTCCAGAAGTGACTTCCAACGAAGTGGGAATCCGCGACTTCCAAGTGAAGTGGGAATCCGAAGCTACTTCCTAAAGGAGATTCTGCCAAAAATTCTTCAACCTTCCTACGTCCTCAACAGTGGGTGTTCCTCCAAAAGAGTAAGACAAATATTCATTTGAAATTTGTCGTTATACCGCTGTTTTGCTAATCCTGTGTAGGTACTGGGTTAACTACGGTTCGACCGTACGGTATTTGGTAGTGCTGTCCAAATACCGTGAAGAAGTGTTGTATCTTGGGAGACCAGCGTCCATTATCCCGTAAGCACCGGTGCGGGGGACGTAATTGTCTTAAGGAGATTCGCTGTAAGCGTACCTCACTTCAATTACTGTATAAGTGGACTAAGTCCTTTATACAGGGGATATACTTTACAGTATATCGAGACTGACTTGGATTCAGTCTAATTGGTGCTTAAACCAAGGAAGGAAATTGAAAGGTGGTTCTTGAATTAAGGAACGTTCTTTGAACGGAAAACCTCCCACCTGATATTTGCCGACCTGGCCAATTAGATTGTTGATATCTCAGTGATCTTGATAAGTTGTCAGATTGATTCTTGTTAAGCAGAATACCCAACAATCTTAAGACAATTAATTTTCTCACTTCTGTTCTGCTTGAACTTGCAGAAAAATGTCTGAGACAAATCAAGATACCTCCAGCAAGGCAACAAACATACCGCTCCAAGGTTTGATGCCAACTCCACTTCCTAACCCGAAGCCGGAGAAGCCAGGAAAGTTTGATGGCACAGAGTTCAAGAGGTGGCAACAGAAGATGCTCTTCTACTTGACCACTCTACATCTGGCCAAATTCCTGCAGGAGGATCCACCAGAACCCGGAACTGATCGGGATTCAGTCCTTGCATTCGATGCTTGGACACAAGGTGACTTCCTTTGCCGAAATTATGTTCTTAATGGACTGGATGACTCTTTTTACAATGTCTACAGTCCGATTACTACGGCAAAGAAGTTATGGGCCAGTCTTGACAAGAAGTACAAGACTGAAGATGCTGGTACCAAGAAGTTCGTCGTTGGACGATTTCTGGAGTACAAAATGGTGGATACCAAGACTGTCATCAGTCAGGTGCAAGAGTTCCAACTTATCTTGCACGAAATAGAGGCCGAAGGTATGATTCTTCCTGAAACTTTTCAGGTTGCAACAATCGTGGAGAAGCTCCCTCCTGCGTGGAGAGACTTCAAGAACTACCTGAAGCACAAAAGAAAGGAGCTAAAGTTGGAGGATCTCATTGTGAGGCTTCGTATAGAGGAGGACAACCGCAAGTCCGAGAAAAGAGCAGCAAGAACTCCTACGAAGCAAAAGCAAATGTGATCGAGGACTCAAAGGGGAAAGCGTCTACTTCCAAAAGCTTGAAGAGGAAGAAGCCTTCCCAGGGGTACAAAGGCAAGGCTCAAGACGGCAGAACCATACGCTTCAAAGGGACCTGTTACATCTGCAACAAAGAAGGTCACAAAGCAAATGAATGCCGCAGCCGTCAAAAGAAGAACAAGAAAAGCCACCCACAGGCCAACATGACCAACCATGAATCACCAAGTCTTTCTGCTGTGGTGTCAGAAGTAAATCTGACAACCAATAACAAAGACTGGTGGGTAGACACGGGAGCTACCAGGCACATTTGCTCGGAGAAATTGTTATTCTCAGAATATCAAAGGCTAGAGCAAGATGAGCAATTATTCATGGGTAATTCAGCTTCCTCAAATGTTGAAGGAAAGGGCAAGGTCATCCTGAAGTGGACATCGGGCAAAGAGCTTACTCTTAACGATGTCCTTCATGTTCCAGACATCCGAAAGAATCTAATTTCCGGATCTATACTTAGTAAGAAAGGATTTAGAATTGTATTTGAATCCGACAAATTTGTACTTACTAAGGGAGGGATGTATGTGGGAAAGTGTTATCTTGTAGATGGACTTTTCAAAGCCAATGTTGCAGTGGTTGATAAAAAGTCCGTGTATTTGTACCCAAAGCTAATAAAAGGAAAATCTTCTGTTTATTTGCTTGAGTCTCCTATTCTGTGGCATGCTAGATTAGGGCATGTAATTACAAGTCTTTGAAAAACTTGTCTAATCTGGAATATATTCCTAAACTCAACTTGGAAGAAATTCGCAAGTGTGAGGTTTGTGTTGAGGCCAAGTTGGCTAAAAATTCATTTCACTCAATAGATCGAAATACAGAACCTTTAGGGTTAATTCATAGCGATCTATGTGACTTGAAGTTTATGCCAACTAGAGGCGGTAAAAAGTATTTCATTACTTTTATCGATGACTGTACAAGATACTGTTATGTGTATCTTTTGAACAGTAAGGATGAGGCAATAAATATGTTTACAACATATAAAGCCGAAGTTGAGAATCAACTCAACAAGAAAATCAAGATTCTAAAATCCGATAGAGGCGGAGAATATGAATCAAATGATTTTAGTGAGTTATGTGCTAGTTTTGGTATAATACATCAAACTACAGCACCATACACTCCTCAGCAGAATGGAATTGCTGAACGGAAGAACAGAACTTTGAAGGAGATGGTTAACTCCATGCTCGTAAGTTCTGGAGCTCCGCAGAACTTGTGGGGGGAAGCTCTATTAACTGCAAATCATATTCTAAATAGAGTACCCCACAAGAAACTTGGTCTTATACCATTCGAGTTATGGCATGGAAGGACACCTTCCTACCATTACCTCAAAATGTGGGGGTGCCTTGCAAAGGTGCTAGCACCATTACCTAAAAAGACTAAGTTGGGAGCAAAAACTATAGACTGCGTATTCATAGGCTATGCCTTGAATAGTAGTGCCTATAGGTTTCTGGTTCATAAATCAGAAATACCAGATATTCATGTAAACATGATTATCGAATCTCGAGATGCTGTGTTCTTTGAAGATATCTTTCCGTACAAACGGAAGCAGATAAGACTTCTGGGAAAAGAACACACGAGATGGCGTTCAGGGACGAAAGCCCCGAGGAACCAATTGTAAATGCGGAAATTGAACCAAGAAGAAGTCAGAGATCTAGAATCTCAAAATCTTTTGGTCCAGATTTCATAGCATACGCTATTGAGAGCGAGCCTCAAACATTTAAAGAGGCTATGTCAAACCCAGAAGCACAAATGTGGAAAGAAGCTATAAATAGCGAAATAGAATCCATACTAAGTAATCAAACTTGGGAATTGGTAAACTTGCCTCCTGGAAGTAAACCAATTGGGTGTAAGTGGATTTTCAAACGAAAATTAAAACCCGATGGATCTATCGATAAGTACAAGGCTAGATTAGTAGCCAAGGGTTATCGGCAAAAAGAAGGACTTGACTACTTCGATACATATTCACCAGTAACAAGAATAACGTCCATTCGGATGTTGATTGCGATTGCAGTATTGCACAACTTAGATATCCATCAAATGGATGTCAAGACTGCATTCTTAAATGGTGAATTAAATGAAGAAATTTATATGGAGCAACCAGAAGGATTTATAGTCAAGAACCAAGAACACAAGGTGTGTAAATTGGTAAAATCCTTATACGGTTTAAAACAGGCTCCAAAACAATGGCATGAGAAATTTGATAGTGTCATGATCAAAAATGGATTCACTATCAATGAATGCGATAAGTGTGTTTACACGAAAACAGTTGGAGATGCATGTATCATTGTCTGTCTTTATGTAGACGACATGTTGATACTTGGGACTAATATTGAGATTATTAAGTCCACTAAAAGAATGTTATCCAACAGTTTTGATATGAAGGATCTGGGGGTTGCTGATGTAATTTTAGGAATTAAAATTACTAGAACACCAGATGGAATCAGTCTATCTCAATCTCACTACGTGGATAAGATGATAGAAAGATTCAAGGATCATGGGATAAAAGAGAATACAAATCATTTTCTCCCACACGTCCACCTTCACAAGAATACAGGAACTGGAATACGCCAGTTGGAGTATTCGCAGATTATCGGAAGTCTAATGTATTTAATGAATTGCACTAGACCCGATATTGCTTACGCTGTAAGCAAGTTGAGTAGATATACTAGTAATCCTAGTGATCTACATTGGACCGCTCTACTACGAGTATTGGGTTACGTATCACATACCAAGGAATATGCCTTGAGATTATGGAAAGTATCCTCCTGTACTGGAAGGATACAGTGATGCTAATTGGATTGCAGATTCTGAGGAATCAAAATCAACTAGCGGATACGTATTTACTCTAGCAGGAGCAGCGGTATCATGGAAATCTTCTAAGCAAACATGTATTGCCCGTTCCACTATGGAATCGGAATTCATAGCCTTAGATAAGGCTGGAGAAGAAGCAGAATGGCTTCGACAATTCTTAGAAGATATACCGTTGTGGCAAAAGCCAGTGCCCGCTATATGTATACACTGCGACAATCAAGCAGCTATATCTAGGGCACAAAATGTGATATACAACGGTAAGTCTAGACATATTCGTCGTAGACATAATACCGTGAAGCAGTTGCTCTCAAATGGAATTATCTCTATTGACTTTTAATCGTCAAAGGATAATTTAGCGGATCCGCTTACTAAAGGTTTAAGTGGAGAGCGTATAAACTGCGCATCGAGGGGAATGGGTCTAAAAGCCTAACCTTACCGAGTCAGCTTAATGGAAACCTCACTTAGCGACTGGAGATCCCACGGACTAAGTTCAAGAGGAAAAACTAGTTATGATTGACTCAGCAAGTAAGCACTTGGGAGCTTGACTCCAATCCATTCCTAAGGTGCACATAAGTGCTTTTCTACAAGTGGATTAAGGATAAGCTTAACGCTTTTAATGATGCCTATATCTTGTTACTATACAAGTGGAGTAGAGTAGACTACTCTTCATAGGTCCATCACCTATGTGAGTATAGAGTTGGGTCGGCTCTTTGGGAATCTCTATGGAGGCTGTTATTCCCTAAAGATACTCTCTGAAACAAGAATGTCCAGGGCCAAACGGACACAACAGAGAACAAAGTTGATTTGGAAAGTCACTGTGTGAAGCTTGTTGACTTGGCTTACACTAACGGCTAACAGTTCAAGACCTAGTTCACTGATTAGCCAGTAAGTCCGATAAAGCTTTCGCTATGGAAGGTTCAAGACCTAGTTCACCTATCCTTATGCAGTTTCTTTTCTAAAGTACCTTACAATAGAGTCAGTCTCTTTGTGTGTCATTTCCTTGAATTTTCATTCATTGTGGGGGATTGTTGGAATTGAAGAAAATAAAGCTGAATCTTCGAGATGAATTATGGCAAGATCCGTTGATCAAATCAACCGGATGATGGTTGGAGTGTGTTCTCCTTCCATTTGTGATGAACGTGGTATATTTACATGTTCAATTCCGACTTCGAATGAATGAGATATTCAAGTTCAAAGATTGCCTAATTCAAAGCCAAAAGGGACTAAATTTAGCTACAAGCATTTAGTCCCACATTGGCCATGTGATGGAAGTATATGGGGTATAAATAGAGAAAAAATGAGACCAAAGGGTGTGCCCTTTGGGTACTTGGAGTTTTCGCGCGCGAATTGGAGGGAACTATACTCGTACATGCGTACGTGCACGCACGCGCGCCGCCGCTGGCGGCGCCGGCCGGCCGGCCCGGCGCCGGTGCCGGGCTCGGGCTCGGGCTCGGGCCTGGGCCGGGCCCGTGGGCCGTGGGCTCGGGCTCGGGTCCGTGGTCCGTGGTCTGATCAGAGTTCCCTACCTGGTTCTCTTTTTGAATCAGGGGCCGTTAATCCAACCCGCCCGCGGAAGGATTCGAAACTCCAACGGGTGTCCGCCCGCGCGAACGGATCCGACCGTTCGCCAACCGCTGTCGGAAAACCGACAGAGCGGTTGGTCGGTTGCGACGGTTCGGACAGAACCGTCGCAACTGTTGGAATTGGCGGACGAGAATACCCCTCCAGAGCGCTATAAAAAGCGCTCCAGGGGTCCATTCTCAGACACACCAAACTGAGAATCTTTCTCTCTTCTGAAAGATCTCTCTCCTCTCTCTATAAGTTCTGACTCCGTTCTGAACTGGGCTCCAGCGAAGTGCGACTCCTCGACTTCCAGAGCAACTTCCAACAGCGAAGTGGGAATCCACGAATTCCAGAAGTGACTTCCAACGAAGTGGGAATCCGCGACTTCCAAGTGAAGTGGGAATCCGAAGCTACTTCCTAAAGGAGATTCTGCCAAAATTCTTCAACCTTCCTACGTCCTCAACAGTGGGTGTTCCTCCAAAGAGTAAGACAAATATTCATTTGAAATTTGTCGTTATACCGCTGTTTTGCTAATCCTGTGTAGGTACTGGGTTGACTACGGTTCGACCGTACGGTATTTGGTAGTGCTGTCCAAATACCGTGAAGAAGTGTTGTATCTTGGGAGACCAGCGTCCATTATCCCGTAAGCACCGGTGCGGGGGACGTAATTGTCTTAAGGAGATTCGCTGTAAGCGTACCTCACTTCAATTACTGTATAAGTGGACTAAGTCCTTTATACAGGGGATATACTTTACAGTATATCGAGACTGACTTGGATTCAGTCTAATTGGTGCTTAAACCAAGGAAGGAAATTGAAAGGTGGTTCTTGAATTAAGGAACGTTCTTTGAACGGAAAACCTCCCACCTGATATTTGCCGACCTGGCCAATTAGATTGTTGATATCTCAGTGATCTTGATAAGTTGTCAGATTGATTCTTGTTAAGCAGAATACCCAACAATCTTAAGACAATTAATGTTTCTCACTTCTGTTCTGCTTGAACTTGCAGAAAAAATGTCTGAGACAAATCAAGATACCTCCAGCAAGGCAACAAACATACCGCTCCAAGGTTTGATGCCAACTCCACTTCCTAACCCGAAGCCGGAGAAGCCAGGAAAGTTTGATGGCACAGAGTTCAAGAGGTGGCAACAGAAGATGCTCTTCTACTTGACCACTCTACATCTGGCCAAATTCCTGCAGGAGGATCCACCAGAACCCGGAACTGATCGGGATTCAGTCCTTGCATTCGATGCTTGGACACAAGGTGACTTCCTTTGCCGAAATTATGTTCTTAATGGACTGGATGACTCTTTTTACAATGTCTACAGTCCGATTACTACGGCAAAGAAGTTATGGGCCAGTCTTGACAAGAAGTACAAGACTGAAGATGCTGGTACCAAGAAGTTCGTCGTTGGACGATTTCTGGAGTACAAAATGGTGGATACCAAGACTGTCATCAGTCAGGTGCAAGAGTTCCAACTTATCTTGCACGAAATAGAGGCCGAAGGTATGATTCTTCCTGAAACTTTTCAGGTTGCAACAATCGTGGAGAAGCTCCCCCTGCGTGGAGAGACTTCAAGAACTACCTGAAGCACAAAAGAAAGGAGCTAAAGTTGGAGGATCTCATTGTGAGGCTTCGTATAGAGGAGGACAACCGCAAGTCCGAGAAAAGGAGCAGCAAGACTCCTACGAAGCAAAAGCAAATGTGATCGAGGACTCAAAGGGGAAAGCGTCTACTTCCAAAAGCTTGAAGAGGAAGAAGCCTTCCCAGGGTACAAAGGCAAGGCTCAAGACGGCAGAACCATGCGCTTCAAAGGGACCTGTTACATCTGCAACAAAGAAGGTCACAAAGCAAATGAATGCCGCAGCCGTCAAAAGAAGAACAAGAAAAGCCACCCACAGGCCAACATGACCAACCATGAATCACCAAGTCTTTCTGCTGTGGTGTCAGAAGTAAATCTGACAACCAATAACAAAGACTGGTGGGTAGACACGGGAGCTACCAGGCACATCTGCTCGGAGAAATTGTTATTCTCAGAATATCAAAGGCTAGAGCAAGATGAGCAATTATTCATGGGTAATTCAGCTTCCTCAAATGTTGAAGGAAAGGGCAAGGTCATCCTGAAGTGGACATCGGGCAAAGAGCTTACTCTTAACGATGTCCTTCATGTTCCAGACATCCGAAAGAATCTATTCCGGATCTATACTTAGTAAGAAAGGATTTAGAATTGTATTTGAATCCGACAAATTTGTACTTACTAAGGGAGGGATGTATGTGGGAAAGGGTTATCTTGTAGATGGACTTTTCAAAGCCAATGTTGCAGTGGTTGATAAAAAGTCCGTGTATTTGTACCCAAAGCTAATAAAAGGAAAATCTTCTGTTTATTTGCTTGAGTCTCCTATTCTGTGGCATGCTAGATTAGGGCATGTAATTACAAGTCTTTGAAAAACTTGTCTAATCTGGGATATATTCCTAAACTCAACTTGGAAGAAATTCGCAAGTGTGAGGTTTGTGTTGAGGCCAAGTTGGCTAAAAATTCATTTCACT
The DNA here is from genome assembly GCA_038442645.1 of Agave tequilana. NCBI lineage: Eukaryota > Viridiplantae > Streptophyta > Magnoliopsida > Asparagales > Asparagaceae > Agave > Agave tequilana. Next base: position 164,956 of record JAVJIF010008091.1, read on the forward strand.
CAATAGATCGAAATACAGAACCTTTAGGGTTAATTCATAGCGATCTATGTGACTTGAAGTTTATGCCAACTAGAGGCGGTAAAAAGTATTTCATTACTTTTATCGATGACTGTACAAGATACTGTTATGTGTATCTTTTGAACAGTAAGGATGAGGCAATAAATATGTTTACAACATATAAAGCCGAAGTTGAGAATCAACTCAACAAGAAAATCAAGATTCTAAAATCCGATAGAGGCGGAGAATATGAATCAAATGATTTTAGTGAGTTATGTGCTAGTTTTGGTATAATACATCAAACTACAGCACCATACACTCCTCAGCAGAATGGAATTGCTGAACGGAAGAACAGAACTTTGAAGGAGATGGTTAACTCCATGCTCGTAAGTTCTGGAGCTCCGCAGAACTTGTGGGGGGAAGCTCTATTAACTGCAAATCATATTCTAAATAGAGTACCCCACAAGAAACTTGGTCTATACCATTCGAGTTATGGCATGGAAGGACACCTTCCTACCATTACCTCAAATGTGGGGTGTGCCTTGCAAAGGTGCTAGCACCATTACCTAAAAAGACTAAGTTGGGAGCAAAAACTATAGACTGCGTATTCATAGGCTATGCCTTGAATAGTAGTGCCTATAGGTTTCTGGTTCATAAATCAGAAATACCAGATATTCATGTAAACATGATTATCGAATCTCGAGATGCTGTGTTCTTTGAAGATATCTTTCCGTACAAACGGGAAGCAGATAAGACTTCTGGGAAAAGAACACACGAGATGGCGTTCAGGGACGAAAGCCCGAGGAACCAATTGTAAATGCGGAAATTGAACCAAGAAGAAGTCAGAGATCTAGAATCTCAAAATCTTTTGGTCCAGATTTCATAGCATACGCTATTGAGAGCGAGCCTCAAACATTTAAAGAGGCTATGTCAAACCCAGAAGCACAAATGTGGAAAGAAGCTATAAATAGCGAAATAGAATCCATACTAAGTAATCAAACTTGGGAATTGGTAAACTTGCCTCCTGGAAGTAAACCAATTGGGTGTAAGTGGATTTTCAAACGAAAATTAAAACCCGATGGATCTATCGATAAGTACAAGGCTAGATTAGTAGCCAAGGGTTATCGGCAAAAAGAAGGACTTGACTACTTCGATACATATTCACCAGTAACAAGAATAACGTCCATTCGGATGTTGATTGCGATTGCAGTATTGCACAACTTAGATATCCATCAAATGGATGTCAAGACTGCATTCTTAAATGGTGAATTAAATGAAGAAATTTATATGGAGCAACCAGAAGGATTTATAGTCAAGAACCAAGAACACAAGGTGTGTAAATTGGTAAAATCCTTATACGGTTTAAAACAGGCTCCAAACAATGGCATGAGAAATTTGATAGTGTCATGATCAAAAATGGATTCACTATCAATGAATGCGATAAGTGTGTTTACACGAAAACAGTTGGAGATGCATGTATCATTGTCTGTCTTTATGTAGACGACATGTTGATACTTGGGACTAATATTGAGATTATTAAGTCCACTAAAAGAATGTTATCCAACGTTTTGATATGAAGGATCTGGGGGTTGCTGATGTAATTTTAGGAATTAAAATTACTAGAACACCAGATGGAATCAGTCTATCTCAATCTCACTACGTGGATAAGATGATAGAAAGATTCAAGGATCATGGGATAAAAGAGAATACAAATCCTTTTCTCCCACACGTCCACCTTCACAAGAATACAGGAACTGGAATACGCCAGTTGGAGTATTCTCAGATTATCGGAAGTCTAATGTATTTAATGAATTGCACTAGACCCGATATTGCTTACGCTGTAAGCAAGTTGAGTAGATATACTAGTAATCCTAGTGATCTACATTGGACCGCTCTACTACGAGTATTGGGTTACGTATCACATACCAAGGAATATGCCTTGAGATATGGAAAGTATCCTCCTGTACTGGAAGGATACAGTGATGCTAATTGGATTGCAGATTCTGAGGAATCAAAATCAACTAGCGGATACGTATTTACTCTAGCAGGAGCAGCGGTATCATGGAAATCTTCTAAGGAAACATGTAT